>CM065658.1:1986308-2013808 GCA_033220385.1 Triplophysa yarkandensis | reverse complement strand
CTCTAGCCAAAAAGTTTGAGAGCAAATATGTAAGTGTGTGTGTGTGTGTGTTTGTGTGTTTGTGTGTGTGTGTGTGTGTGTGTGTGTGTGTGTGTGTGTGTGTGTGTGTGTGTGTCAGTCAGTGTTTATCAGTGTGTGTGTGTGTGTAGTGTGTGTGTGTGTCAGTGTGTGTGTGTGTAAGTGTGTGTGTGTAAGTGTGTGTGTGTAAGTGTGTGTGTGTGCGCGCCTGTGTGTGGTGTGTGTGTGTGTGTGTGTGTCTGTCTGTCTGTCTGTGTGTGGTGTGCGTATGTCTGTGTCTGTCTGTGTGTGTGTGTGTGTGTGTGTGTGTGTGTGTGTGTGTGTGTCTGTCTGTCTGTGTGTGGTGTGCGTATGTCTGTGTCTGTCTGTGTGTGGTGTGCGTATGTCTGTGTGTGTGTGTCTGTGTGTGGTGTGCGTATGTCTGTGTCTGTCTGTGTGTGGTGTGCGTATGTCTGTGTCTGTCTGTGTGTGGTGTGCGTGTGTGTGCGTCTGTCTGTGTCTGTCTGTCTGTGTGTGTGTGTGAGTGCGTGCGTGCGTGTGTGTGTGCGCGTGTGTGTGCGTGCGCGTGTGTTAAAAACTGGTGAGGTGGGATTTTCATCTGTGTGTGTTTTTCTAGGGTAACAGTGGTAAGAAGAAGAGGAGAGATCGTATGCAGGATCTCATTGATATCGGTTATGGTTATGATGATACTGATCCCTTCATTGATAACTCTGAGGCTGTGAGTATTCTTCAAGTCATATCAGTGTTGTGTTGTGTTGTGTTGTGTTGTGTAGTGTTTGTGTGTGTGTGTGTCAGTCTTATATATGTTTCACTGTATCTCTGCAGTACGATGAGCTTGTTCCAGCATCTCTGACCACTAAACTGGGCGGTTTCTATATTAACACCGGCACGCTTCAGTTTAGAGCCGCATCTGAATCTGAAGGAGAAGACGGAGGGAGAAAGTCAAATCACATCAAGGTAACATTTAATGTGTGACTGCTGATCTGAGGTCAGCTTCTGACTTTAACTCTCTGAGCATGACATTCAGATCTCTGCTCTGTTTCGCAGAAGGACGGAGAGGAGCGAGTGATCAGAAGAAGAAAAAAGAAGCAGGATGGTGGTCTGGAGGAAAAGAAACAAAGAAAGTTCAAAGTACCCAAGTCAGGGTGAGTTCAGACACATGTTCTGTAAACGTCATGTGTTAATAGGACACATGTGTGATGAGTTTTTCTGTTTCAGAGTGTCTGCTCTCAACCGGCCGGAGAAAAAGAAAAGGAAGAAGCTGATGAAGGATTCTCTGTCTCTCGCTGCCATGATCCGTCGCTTCACGCGGGAGAAAGAGGAGATGAAGAAGAAGAACCTGGCGTCCAAGATTGCACACAACCAGTCCAACACCATCATCCCTGTCACAGATCTCTCAGTAACTGACCTGACCTCTGACCCTGCCATGATGTCACTGCTGGGTGGGGCTACAGAGAACGACATGCTCCAGGAGTTAATGAGTGATCTGGACTTCGGCCTGCTGGATTCTCCTCAACCGTCCAGTCCGGGACAGACTGAGAACGGATCAGCGGCAGGACAGAAGATAGGAGCCACAGCACGAGTGCTGAAGACAGGACTGATGTCTCCTCCACCTCTTCCCAATGGTCTTCCTGCACCCCTCCTCAAACGCATTGAGGATCTCCGGGCGGTCAGTGTCTGTCTGTCATTCTTTTATTCCTGTGGGGGGGTTGTGCTATAACTGTATTGATGTATGTTTTGATGGTTCTGTCAGGCATCTCGTCAGTTTGATGTTGAGGGCAGAAAGAAGTTCTTCACTCTTGACATGAACAACATCCTGCTGGAGTGAGTTTATTTCTCTCTTACTTTCATTTCAACAGTACTGTAAATCAATACTGACTCTCTCTCCCTCTTGCTCTCTCTCTGTCTGTCTCTCTCACTCTGTCTGTCTCCCGTTGTCTCTCTCTCTCTCTCTTTCTTTCTGTCTCTCTACCTCTCTCTCTACAGTATCGAGCTCCAGGCTCAGGAACAGTCTGCATCAGTGCGCTCAGCGGTTTACACTCATCTAGAGGCGTTTGTTCCCTGTAATAAAGAGGCTCTGCTGAAGCGTCTGAAGAAGTTAAGTCTGAATGTTCAGGATGACAGACTGCGGACACCACTGCTCAACCTTAAACTGGCCGTGTGCAGTGTAATGCCCGAGCAGATCGCACGCTACAACATGGACTGCATGGCCAAAGTTGCCAAGTAAGAGTTTATCCTTTGTACAGATCTGAATTTATACTGAGAGGTTTGTTTCTTGTCTGTGTTAATAAACCCAAACACACGAGTGTCTAGTGTGATCATACAGAAACATCAGAACTGTGTTTGTGTAGGCAACATTCTGAGGATGTTGAGAGAAATGGATCTGAAGATGAGGATGAGGAGAAGCCAGGACGAAGAGTGATGGGACCCAGGAAGAAGTTTCTGTGGGATGATAAACTCAGGTGTGATCTCAGTGACACACACCTGTTGTGTTTATCAATCTGTATATGTATCATGTGTGTGTGTTGTGGGTTTGTGCAGGACTCTGTTGTGTAATCTGGTGCGGGTGAAGTTGGGCTGCTATGAGCTGGAAGGTCAAAGTTCACTCTCACCTGAAGATTATCTGAAGGTCTTTATGGAGACCGAGGTTAAACCACTTTGGCCTAAAGGATGGATGCAGGCTAGGTGCCAGTTTTTAATCTGGACATTTTTCATAAAGTCATTTTGTGGCTTTTTATTAAATCTATTTGATTGTGTCTCACTCCTCATTTCTTATAATTGTTTATGTTCTTTCAGATCTTAACACACTTTCTCTTTTTTTCTATTCTAAGGATGTTGTTTAAAGAGAGTCGTATGGCTCATGATCATCTCACAGGAAACATGTGAGTTTCTCTTTATTCTCTTGGAGATGTTAATGAAAACGCACTCATTTTAATACTTAGTTTATTGTTATGGATGGGGTGAAGTGTGTTTGATATACGTTATGCATATAATGTTACCTTATTGGTTTGTGCCGATTGCCTCACTGGCGAGAGAGAGATATTCATTTTAGTTTGTTTATTAATAATAAGGCCATAAATGTTACTGTAAATTGTTCATGTTTGGTAGGGGATTCTGTTTTTTAAGAATCCGTTTTTTATATTTTACAGATATAATATTCTACAATACAGATAACGCTGTCGGCATTGTATCATTACACGTCTTGTTATTTATGATATAATTAATTTTTTTCTTTTAAATCCTCAGAGTGAAGAAAAAGATTTTACCTCCTCCAAAAACCTCAAAGCCCAAACCTCAGGATAACGGTGGTGTTCTCCAGCGGTCGGTCGTCTCTGTGGAAGCCACACCCCCTTCAGCATCTACACCTGTGGTCCAGCGTGTGTCTTCTCCTCCTGAGCCTATCTGTCTGTCTGATTCTCTTGATGAGGATCTGAGCGCTCCATCACTGGACTCCATCTCTCACGCTCTGGCCATGCTCAGCAGTGCTGCTAAAGGTCTGGTTCAGTCCGACGGGCCCCTGTCTAAAGATGGACCCAAATCCACCCCTTCATCATCACTGCACGCGTTACCACATCTGCCCAAAAAGACCTCCGCCTCCCCATCTCCTTCCAGCATTCTCTCGTCTCCGTCTGTCCGCAGTGATGCTGTTAAAGTTGTGAGCGTTTTATCTCAGACTCAAAGACATTCAGTGATACCTATTCAACGTATCGCTTTGACCCCGGGCGGTAAGACGGGAGTCCAGTCAGTGTCTGCTGTTCCGAAACCACGCCCACCTCCTACATCATCTACTCTTCACGCCCCACAGAAGATTCTGGGTGTTAAGACAGTGGTTACCATGGCTCCGGGTCTCATTAAAACCAGCAATAACAGTGGTATCAGTCGTGCAAGCGTTGTGGATTCTGTACCACGGACTCACACACTTCCGATCACATCGTCACCTTCACACTTAAACATTAAAACCGTTCAGCAGTTTCACCTGACACAAGTCAAAAACACCCCTCATGACTCACCATCGCCCTCTCAGCCCAAACCCACTCATCATCAGCCTGGCTTTATCACACCCATGCAGGCCACCATCACAAAATCACCCCATAACTCCAGTTTACCCATCATAAAACTCACACCCACTGCATCCCCATCCTCCAGACCACCTACGTTACCCAGCATGCACCAGCACACGTCTAAGAGTCCAGGGCTTCACACAGGGTTTTCAGCAGGTGTTTACAGTTCTCCTGTGGGACAGAAAAAGTCTCAGGGCAACAACATCTCCAACCTCATCACCACAACCTCATCTGTGGTCAAACAATCTGTGAGTGGTGCGTCTCCAGTGACAGCCAATCACAGTCAGAGAAACAGACAAGTGGGCGGTGCTAATCAAGGGCTGAAGACCATCACATCGGTTTCCACGGCGACAGCATCAGCAGCTCAGCTCTCACAGGTCTGATGGTTTGTTCAGTCCAGTCTGATAAAGTGTTGAGAAATGACTTTAGAACTAAATGAATAAAGAAGTTTTGTTGTTCTTCAGGTTTCGTCCTCCGGTGCTCTTCTGACTTCGGCCCCGTCATCTCTGCCGATTGGTTTTGGGATGTTGGGAGGTCTGGTCCCAGCCTCTCTCCCATTCCAGTTTCCAAACCTGTTGAGTCTTTCCACATCTGTGGTGTCGACTGCAGCCTCCAGCGCCTCAACAAACCCCAGCAGCTCAGGGTTTACCCTTAATCAGAGTGAGTCACAAACACACAAAAATCACTTATACATTTATGAAATAAACATTTTTATTTGAATGTGGGAAAAAACTGAAGGTTTGTTCATTTATATATTTTTATTTTGGCACATGTTGAGAAGTTTTGTTGAGTTGAGCTGTATTCATCAACATGAAAAAGGAACAAAATATCATTTTTTCCATTGTGATATATTTGATATATATTTGTTGCTTTATTTGTGTTTTATGATGTTCCTGTGACGTGTGGGTTGATGTCTTGCATGTGTCCGCTGTTGTGTTTTTGCTGTTTTTCTTCCCTGGATTCGTTCTTTTCTTTCCTCTTATGAAGTTGTATTTCCACATCATTCTTTCCTCTTTTGTTGACTTGATGCTAGTGACCAGTCAATCGGGATATCCAAGAAAAGCTTGATCCTCCTAAACTAAAGGAAATGTACAACATGTAAAATTGCTCTAAATTTATAAAACGGATTAGAAGTTGTCCTCTCTATATGTCTTTGTAAAATGGCTTCTAAAATCAGTCAAATACTGGGCTGGGACTCTACATCATGAATAGAAGAGATAACTAATAAACATATTTGCTGATTTACAAATACTGGAATACTGTAAGAAATCAGAATTATAAGCTTAAGTTTAATTGTACGTCATTTTTTGAAGTGAAATTTAAGTTTGTTTTGTAGTTTCACTTGTCATGTTTTTCATTCTCATGTTGTGACATTAAACGTCATGTTGTCTGATATGTGTTTGTGTCTGTCTCTCAGATATATTAAAGGGTCTTATGTCTGGGACTCAGAACGCTCTTCCTCCACACTTACAGCTGACTTTCTCAGGTAAACTCTGAGAGTGCTGAATGTGTATGTTTGGACTTTCTTCATGTTCAATCCCTTCCATAATGTGATGATCCTTTTTTCTCTGTGTGCAGATGTCAATCAAACCCAGAGCGGAGACTTGAAGAGGAAGCCATTATGACATCATTGAGCTCCAGTGACTGTTGGCTGATCTAAAACTGACTCCTCCCACTTATGCATGATCTGCTAGCCATCCAATGAGGCGGAAGGGTTTTTATACTCATTGAAATAATGTTATTAGATTGATGACGATGATGCTTCATTTGTACATATGTATTAATGTTTACACAGACAGACCTGAAACACTGAAAGAGGAGAGGTGTGTGCGTGAGCATCCGTGTGCGCGTCCGTGTTAGCTGCAGCTTTTTATTTTTTAGATGTGAATGAGTCTCTCTCTTTCTCTCTCTCTCTCTCTCTCTCTCTCATGTGTAGGTCAGTGTCTCTGGTGCTGTCTTTAAATTTGTTGCCCCTTTAAAATAAAACTGTAAACCAAATGTAAAGGGCAGGTGTTTAAAACTGTACTAAACTTGAATCTTCAGGATTTGTTTACTTGAGCTTCAGGACACAAGAAAATAAACATTCAGAAGCCTTAGTGACAAATATTTCATTGTTTCTTTATGTATCTTTACGGTAAGACATAGAGATGCAGGAGACAAAAATACTATAGAGCAAATTAAAGGAGTAATATAACTCTGTTTCAATTTTACATTTATATTTATTCATTTGACAGATGCTTTTATCCAAAGTTACTTACGATCGTTACAATCAGTGTAGAGTAAACAGATGTAAGATGTCTTCAAGAACCCTTCAGTTACTATCTGCTGACACTGAGATTCAAACCAACAACCTTCTGATTACAAGACCAACTCTCTCACCACCTGAGCCCCCTCAGTGCATATTCATGCATTAGAACTTCTTTAGACTGTTAAACATGTTAAGTTCTCGTGTTCAACGTGATCCATAAAAACTGTGTTAGTGACTGACATACAGCCAACTATGGTGACTCAAACTCAGAATTCATGCTCTGCATTTAACTTTATTACGCAGTAGTGAACACACAGACACACACAGTGGTGAACACACAGCCATGCGGTAGTGAACACACAAACACACACAGTAGTGAACATGATACATGCAGTAGTGGACATACACGCACAGACACACACACAGTAAAGAACACACACACAGTAGTGAACATATATACACACACACAGTAGTGAACACACACACAGTAGTGAACATACACACACAGTAGTGAACAGACACACGCAGTATTGAATAGACACACACAGAGACACACACACACACAGTAGTGAACACACACACACACACAGTAGTGAACATACACATACAGTAGTGAACAGACACACGCAGTATTGAACAGAGACACACACACAAACAGTAGTGAACATACACACACAGTAGTGAACACACACACAGTAGTGAACAGACACACGCAGTATTGAACAGAGACACACACACACACACAAACAGTAGTGAACATACACACACAGTAGTGAACAGACACACAGTAGTGAACACACACACACACAGTAGTGAACAGAGACACACAGACACACACACACACAGTAGTGAACAGACACACACACACGAACAGACACACACAGTAGTGAACACACACACACACACAGTAGTGAACAGAGACACACACACACACAGTAGTGAACAGACACACACACACACACGAACAGACACACACAGTAGTGAACAGACACACACACACACGAACAGACACACACAGTAGTGAACACACACACACACACACAGCAGTGAACAGAGACACACAGACACACACACACACAGTAGTGAACAGACACACACACACGAACAGACACACACAGTAGTGAACACACACACACAGTAGTGAACACACACACACACACACACACACAGTAGTGAACAGACACAGTAGTGAACACACACAGCAGTGAACACACACACACACACACACACACACACAGTAGTGAACACACACACACACACACACACACAGTAGTGAACACACACCTGGAGCAGTGGTCAGCAGTCTTTATGTTGTGTAGCTGAGAGCTGTTGGGGTTTCTAGATCAAGAGATTCCGGCCTGAGATTGAACCTGAGAGTTAGGATCCACACTGGGCCATGATGTCATGCTTCTGTGCTGACCTCTCCTGCTTTAATACAGACACAAACCTCAGAAAGAAAGATGAGTTCTTACAGTAGTGTGGCTCAGATGTGAGGATTTATGAAATCCTGTTGTTCTGTATTCTCTCTAGGGTAAACATTCTTATGAGTCATTTACTCTTTCATTCTCTCAATTACATTTTCTTTATTTTATATATATATATATTTGTTTGTTTGTTACAAGCAGGTGACATTTCTCTAAATATATACTTGATGCGCACTACACTGCTCTGCACGTGCCATAAGCCCCGCCCACTCTGAAAGCACTCACGTGCAGACACACAAGCTTGGATTGATAAAACACAATAAAAACTTTTTCATATCAGATTTTACATTTATTTAATTAACTTTAACTTAAAACACAACGTATACGGTCATCGACCATAATAGCATGTGTTTATTTCACTGTTTTTTATTATTATCTGTTTTCATTTCGACTATAAATAATAAAGTGTGTTTGCTATGTTTGTTTTGTGATCATTTTGATTTTAAGAACTTGATTTAATTTAAATACAAATCCAATAATTCTGTTCATTGTTGTTCCTCTGCGTGACGTATGGAACAAGTTGACCAATAAACGATCGACAGACCTTATGAATATTGAATTCCTCCCAGTGAGTCAACCAATCAGCGCGGTGTTCCAGTCAGTGGGCGTGTCCTCATGAATATGTATGAGTGAAGCGCAGGACGCCGGAGCGGATTGGCACGCGGTGGTTTTCTCTTTATTGAAGCGGATTTAAATCTTAACACTTTTAAAGTTTTTAATCGGACCAGAGTCAGTAAACATGACCATCACGACACATCAATCATCTGCTTTTGTTCTAAAGAAGATCATGAATATTCCTCCTCCAAATATACTGCAGGATCAAGACGACGGTAATTAGAACATATAGAATAATGTAAACATGTTTAGAACATATAGAATAATGTAAACATGTTTAGAACATATAGAATAATGTAAACATGTTTAGAACATATAGAATAATGTAAACATGTTTAGAACATATAGAATAATGTAAACATGTTTAGAACATATAGAATAATGTATAGATGTTTTAGAACATATAGAATAATGTAAATCTCATCATATGTTGTTGTGTGGTCACGTGACGTCGTGCACTGCGCTCATTGGCTCTTAAAAGAACAGAAAGTTCCCATCAGAAACACAACCACATAATAATAATGTGAAGAATATAAATATTATATATGATCATTAAATGATTGTACGGTGTTAAAACTACAGTTCTATATGAAGATGTTGTGTGTGTGTCTGTGTGTGTGTGTGTGTGTGTGTGTGTGTGTGTGTGTGTGTGTGTGTGTGTGTGTGTGTGTGTGTGTGTGTGTGTGTGTGTGTGTGTGTGTGTGTGTGTGTGTTTAGTGTGTGTTTAGTGTGTGTTGTGTGTTGTGTGTGTGTGTGTGTGTGTGTGTGTGTGTGTGTGTGTGTGTGTGTGTGTGTGTGTGTGTGTGTGTGTGTGTTTAGTGTGTGTTTAGTGTGTGTTTAGTGTGTGTTTAGTGTGTGTTGTGTGTTGTGTGTGTGTGTGTGTGTGTGTGTGTGTGTGTGTGTGTGTGTGTGTGTGTGTGTGTGTGTCTCTCTGTCTGTGTGTGTCTCTCTGTCTGTGTGTCTCTGTGTGTGTGTGTGTGTGTGTGTGTGTCTCTCTGTCTGTGTGTCTCTCTCTCTCTGTGTGTGTGTGTGTGTGTGTGTGTGTGTGTGTGTGTGTGTGTGTGTGTGTGTGTGTGTGTGTGTGTGTGTGTGTGTGTGTGTGTGTGTGTGTGTGTGTGTGTGTGTGTGTGTGTGTGTGTGTGTGTGTGTGTGTGTGTGTGTGTGTGTGTGTGTGTGTGTGTGTAAGTGTGTGTGTAAGTGTGTGTGTGTGTGTAAGTGTGTGTGTGTAAGTGTGTGTGTGTAAGTGTGTGTGTTAAGTGTGTGTGTTAAGTGTGTGTGTTAAGTGTGTGTGTTAAGTGTGTGTGTTAAGTGTGTGTGGTAAGTGTGTGTGTTTAGTGTGTGTGTGTGTGTTTAGTTTGTGTGTGAGATATTACACATGTATATTCAATATAAAGATATATATACATTAGATTAGACTCTATACTTCTTTTTTCCTTGGACAACAAACCAATCACAGTGTCCTAAAGATCGTACATGGCGCTTCCTCTCTAAGATTTTGTCTTTTCCTCACTCCGAGTTGCTCATAGATCGGCCCCCAATCGCTCTTAAGCTCAAGGTTTTCTGACGGGATTCTTGCCATCTTGAAGAATACGGCCGGGTCACTTATTGTCTTGTCTTGCAGACATCGAGAAGGAGAAGCAGAGTTCAGCCGGGGATGGGACGTCTGGAGGCGGTTCAGGTGGAGTGTCCGCCTCTCTCACCCCCACCATCTGGGACAAGACCATCCCGTACGACGGCGAGACCTTCCACCTGGAGTACATGGACCTGGACGAGTTCCTGCTGGAGAATGGGATTCCTGTCACTGTAGGGGAGGAGCTGAGTAAGGGTCAAGGGGCGGAGTCACCGGGGTCGGACTCACCTGCAGCTGACCCACAGACGTCTGAAGAGAACAAGCAGGAGTCGACGTCTGACAGTGATGAAACCGAGCCGGAGATGACCGAGAACACAGAGGGTGAGACTCAAATATCATAAACTCTGTTATGTAAAGTTATGATGTGTGATGTTTAATCAGTCCACACACAAACTCTTCATCCTCGTGATAATAACCAGCAGATTCCGCAGATGATTCCGGTCCCGTGTCTCCCACTTCTGTGGACCCGGATGAAATTGAGGTGAAGGTCCCGTTCCAGCCGGACCCCACAGATCTGATTCTGTCCAGCGTTCCAGGAGGAGAACTCTTCAACCCCCGCAAACATCGCTTCTCAGAGGATGAGCTCAAACCTCAACCCATGATCAAGAAAGCCAAGAAAGTCCTGGTCCCTGAAGATGCCAAGGTGACGTCTTGATTCTTCTTCTTCCAGAACAAAAACTTTTGATGTTAGAATTGTTTTTCTGATGCTCAGCTTTGTCAGACACCTAACGTTGATGTTGTATCACAGGATGACAAGTACTGGTCCCGGCGGAAGAAGAACAACGTAGCCGCCAAACGCTCCCGCGACGCCCGGCGTCTGAAGGAGAACCAGATCTCCGTCCGTGCAGCTTTCCTGGAGCGAGAAAACGCAGCGCTGAGACAGGAAGTGGCCGAGCTGAGGAAAGACTGCGGCCGCTGCAAGAAGATCGTGACGCTGTACCAGACCAAATACGGATCTGTGTAGAGATAAACGTCATCAAGAGAAACCATCATCCATAGCGATTCACACACTTCCTGCTGCCGGGGATTCTGGGAACTTCAGGTACATGAGTGAAGAACGACTGGGCTCACTGAGACATGATCTCAGTGGACCTGAATCACATGAAATATCCTGAACATTATCCTCTGTCCTCACTCAAGCTTAATTCCACCCAGAGGACATGACCGACTCCATGACCGATGAAAGATCAAGACAGAAGAAACGCACGAGTTCTTCATTTTCACCGCTCTAAACTTCCTTTTCTTCTCTTGTTTGTACTCAACACATGTTTGTGTTCACAAAGTTTTGTACCGTTCGTCAAAAAGGTGCATGACTTACATGAAGCAATTATTTTGTCTCTAGACATGAGAGGTAATAATTCTCCAGAATGAGGTGGAGGTGATGTCATCAGGTGATGACATTTATACATGTTATTAATATTGTGCGGATTTCGGTGTTCTTATATTCTCTTTTTGATGATTTAAACTCAAGAGTTTGTGCAGGGATTTGATCAACATATAGTTTTCAGGACTCAGACCAGGGCAATAATGTTACACGTGATCATATTTTCTGTTTTTACAGTCGTTTGGCAGCTCAGCACTGAGAACACAAGGAGTTTATTCAGATAACAAACAACAGAGCTTCTGTTTGTGTGATGTGTGAAACCGCACAATAACATGCGCAATAGTTACGTGTTTACATGTACTGATATAGAGAATATAAATAAAACATCATTTGTACTTTCGTACACAATCTTCACAACATCATCACACTGTTTTCACAAATAAGAAAATCAAAATGAGCTTCCAGTTTATCCAGCTTTTCATGATTTGTTTTCAACATTTAACACAAAGTGTACTTACATCCTCATATCCCGTCGATAACACAGAACAAACTCTTGTGTTTGACAGATCTCAGTTCATTATTAAGCTACTGTGTGTACGTCACCTTTACAAGCAGACATGTGCGGTGACGGCCGAGTGTTTCTGCGTGCTGATGTCAGGATGACACGTGTGGCCGGCGGCTTTTCTCTGTCGCATTAAGACTGTTGCGTTCTCTAATGTTTTTATGTGTAATATCCTGCTTTTCAATCATCTTACAAACCAAACACATTGCGTGACTAACCTTATATTGTCAAATCCTTGTGTCATACGTGTACAACAAAAGCCAACGTTTGTATTATAAAAGGAATTGTGATGTTTTTCAAATGTTTGGCCTTTTAATGTTGTTTAATTGATTTTTAAATGTATGTTGAGGTGTGAGCTCAATAAATGAAAATACCAAAATCTTGTATTTGATCAAAATGAAAAGTTCTGTTTTCATTCAAAGATGCTGTCTTTCCCTCAGAAGTGAATGTGTGTAATGAAGTGTAATCTTATAGCTGTATCGTGGGTATTAATAAAGGGTAAAAAACACTGACCTTGTTGAGGTCATTATACATCTGTGCTGTGATTGGCTCTTGCTGGTGACGTCATGAGTGTGCCCAGAGATATCACACACACACACACACACACAGACACTAAATTAAAACTAGGGGGAGTCGTGGCCTAGTGGTTAGAGTTTGACTCCTAACCCTACGGTTGTGGGTTCAACCCCGGGCCGGCATTGTTATGACTTAGAAGCTCTTGAGCAAGGCACTGTTGTGTGTGTGTGTGTTTACTGATTTGTGTGTTCACTACTGTGCATGTATTCACTGCTGTGTGTGTGTTTTCGCTGCTGTGTTTGTGTGTTCCCTCTACTGTGTGTTCACTGCTGTGTGTGTGTTCACAAATGTGCGTGTATTCACAAATGTGCGTATGTTCACAAATGCCCGTGTGTTCACAATTGTGCGTGTGTTCACAATTGTGTGTGCGTGTGCTCACTGCTAAGTGTGTGTGTGTGTGTGTGTGTGTGTGTGTGCTCACTGTTAAGTGTATGTGTGTGTGTGTGTGTGTGTGTGTGTGTGTGCGCTCACTGCTAAGTGTATGTGTGTGTGTGTGTGTACTGCTGTGGGGTCATTTGAAATAAAACCCTTTGGAAAATTACACATTTAAATTTAGATGCTGAGAGTTTAACACAAACTGGTGGAAAAACAAGCACAAGAAATGAGGAAAGACACAAAGCATTCAAAACTGATAATCGTTTTATTAATCATTTCATCTTTGCATATATTTATATTCATAGAGTTACTTCTGAAAAAATAACTTCAGCACGTAAGAAACTAAAGAAAAGATCTCAAACATAAGAAATATATACAGCTTCATGTCATTATGGTATATATATATATATATATATATATATATATATATCACTTCATTTGTTTTACAAATGCTGTTCTGAAAAAACACACAAGAAAAAATAGAAAACTAGTAAATAAATTACAAACAAATGTAAAAATACAGCAAGTCATTTATAGAGAAATCTGAATCCCATCCTTCCCAGAATGAACCCAGTTCAGTGTTCTACATTTCAATACAATCTTTAACATTATCCAACTTAAGTTCACACACACACAGCATTAAAGGGTAAATCATAGACCTTTAGCATCAAGCGGTTCCTCGGGTGTTTTTTTTTAGCGAGGGGTATTTAAAGGCCGGTGTGTGAGTGCAGTACGGCTCAACATGACTGACAGAAAACTAACTATCATCTCAACAACCACCACACAGTAAAAATGAGCTAAAGCTCATAGTCCTGCAACTGTGAAAAAGAAATTTAACTGTGCAAAAATCCACGTAAAATTCTTCTGTATTAACATTCCTAACCTCTGAAATGCATACAATAACAACATGATACCAAACAAGTGTGGCAGAATAAATCAAAGAATCTCAACACTTTCACGTTCCATCTCTCCAACACCTCGTCTCCATCTCTTTACCTTCACACAAACTCTATGAGGAAGAAAGAGAACAAACACTGACAGTCATTCTGTTCTGTATCCGCCAATTTCTGAAGGTCAAAAATGATGCAGATATCTAGCAGAACTGGTCTCATGTGTTGAAACTGAAAGCAATCTATAGATCTAAAGTGCATTCAAAGCTTAAATGAACACCACACACATGATACATGAGCTCTGGACCTATTGCACAGTGAGCGGATCATAATATCCTTTAAATATGACCACTGAGAGATGAGTGGACCATTGATGTGATGTTCCAGAAGCATCTTTACAAAATCTGGCCAATCAAGACCAACAAGACACAGGATTCATTACAGAAACCAACAAACACAAAAGAAACGCGTGTAACAAGAAGCGGGTAAACATGAAACTAACAACAAATGGAAAGAAGTCATAAATAATACTCAAGTCATACTACTTCCATGTCCTGTTGGTAGTGTGAATTATATCTGCATTGGGAGCCCTGAGGTCTCAGTTGGCCAACACCACGGGCTGGAACACCTGGCCTGAATACTGAAGGTTGTATCCACCAAGCCCATCTGCAATAAGAGGTTTATCCATGAAGGAAATTGCACCATTGGAACCGAGGAACCCCGTAGCCTGGCCTGGCAGCTTGCTTGAGAACGGGTCGATAGAGGCATGAGGGGGCAAAGCCTGAAATGAAGCCATGGGTGGAACATCGGCATCAAAGTAAAGCGGTCTCTGAGACGCTGGAAACACAAACTCTTTGGCATTGGGGGAAAGTTGGCTAGAGACGGGAGGCATGAGAGAGTGCAGGGAGAGCGAGAGAGGTCTGTGCTTCATCAAGCCGGGCGGAGAAACTGGGCCGGGCGAGTGTGATGTCATCCTCTGCGTCTGGAACACACTGGCCGTTCCAATCTTCCTCATCTTTATGGAGCCAAACTTTGTTGCGGCGAAGCTGGCGGTGGTGAAGGTGATGGCCTGAGGGGCAGTGCGTGTGGCAGGGTGTGGGTACACAAGGCCTGCAATGGGCGGTGACGGGGTGGATGTGTTGGAAGAATGAGCCCTGGGGTTGGTGGGGGTGCAGGGGGCAGTGTAAGCGAACAGGCCCTGGCAGGATGAGGTAGAGAGAGGAGTCGGAGAACTGGAATGAGAAGACAAAAAGCTGGGGGATGTCCGGCCTCCGATGGGCACAAACACCTGAGCTTCTGGGTTAAAGCCCAGACTTTTCACTTCCTCCAACTCCAGTTCACTTGTGTCTGACCTTCGACCCCCTACATCCTGTGCCTCCTCCATATAGAGAACCTTCACTGCACCCTTTTCCCCAATCTGGTAGGACACTTCGTACGGGTCAATCCAAATGCTTAGCTCAGGGGGAACGTTAGCGTGGACTTCTTGCATGTCCAGACCACTTTTCCTGGCAGCGTGTTCCACCACCGGATCAGAGGGAACACCCAGGTGAAGACAGCGGAAGGCAGATCCTCGTAAAGGAGCTTCAGGGTACCAGTGCCCCTCGTAACGGGCCATCAGGATTCGCTCCAACTCCTCCCCAAACAGATCCGCCCGACGGCGCGGAAGCTTGTTGTACAAATAAGACACAATGAAGTTCAGAGCAACCTTCACCTCCAGATGCATGGTGGGGTACGATCACAGCTTGAATTTCTTATGGATGTCTCAACATTTCAAGCGAAGATCAAAGTGACAGTCTTCAGTCTCAACCTTGAGTTTTCATTTAAAAGAGCCGCCGATTTTGGTTCATTGATCAAAAATATATTCTTTTAAAAACACAGAGACCATTTGATGTTAAAAAGAAGTCTGGGCCCCATGAATGCTTGTGGTGTGTAAAGTTCTCCAGGATCCAGTGTTGTAAAATGCCTGTAAAGACACAATAAGAGGACACGTAAGGATGTGTTTGGAATGTTTCATACAGCACATATAAGTCTGCTCAAACAATATCATGTTGACCGTATTAAAGTCCAGCTCATGAAATGGTTTGTCTGAGCCAGGTTTGACATCACAACTTGTGAGACCATCTCATGCGTTACATGTTCTTCTGTGAGGATCGTTCAATGCCGCTCAATGTCAGACACATTTATATATCATGACATGTTGTGTGATATCCTCGATAAAGGTTTGCACACATCATAACATCCCCGGACATAAATGACATCACAACCTTTAAAATATTAACTCTCCTGTCACTGATCATGACATGTCATCTTTAACATAGTTTAAACATTATAGCATTGATTTACATGTGCAATAAAACACAAACTACACACACACTTTGAACAATGGCACACGCACGCACGCACGCACGCACGCACGCACGCACACACACACACACACACACTAAAGGTCTTTAACACACAACACACACACACACACACACACACACACACACACACACACACACACACACACACACTAAAGGTCTTTAACACACAACACACACACAACACACACACAACACACACACACACACACACACACACACACACACTTTAAACAATGGCACACACACACACACACATACACACACACACACACACACACACTAAAGGTCTTTAACACACAACACACACACAGACACACACACACACACACACACACACACACACACACAGACACACACACAGACACACACACTTTAAACAATGGCACACACACACACACACACACACACACACACACTAAAGGTCTTTAACACACACACAAACACACAACACACACACACAGACACACACACACACACACACAGACACACACACACACACACACACACACACACACACACACACACACACACTAAAGGTCTTTAACACACACACAAACACACAACACACACACAGACACACACAGACACACACACACACACACACACACACACACACACACACACACACACACACACACACACACACACACACACACACACACACACACACACATCCTGATAGATTTGAGAGTAAAAGAATAAGAAATAAACACTTACTGAGTGAATGTTGTGTTCTCCTGACGTGATTATAAATGTGTTTAATGTTATTAAATCACATCATTGAGATCAGTGTTGTTAAAATGAAACTCACTTTATATATTTGATTATTATTCAACATTTATCTCATCATGTCTTATAAACACAGCGTGCACGCGTCCAATGAAACTTCAGTTTGACAGTCTCGCGCATTTATACACAGCTGTGACGCGCAACCGGAACTACTTCCGGCGCGCAATAACTCCTCTACGAGCACAAAGTCTTCTTAAACTTATAAAGTCATATTTTTATTATTTAACACAAACTTTGTGTTGCACTGATTCATTTATAAATGAATGTTTACATTAATAAATGTTAACTGCTAATTAATAAATAAATTAATAAATGTTAATGTTAACGGTGCTCAGTGTGTGGATGGGACATCTTATAGATTCGGGTTTAATAAAACTTTATTTTTAATCTGATATTATTAAAGACTCTAATTGTTGGCGAAGTATTATTTATAAGTGTGGTGGTGGTGCGGAAGGCTAAAAATAAAAGATGCTATAGCAACAGAATCTCTATTGGCTGCGCCTCTGCTGTGACGTCATGAGAGCTGTTCCGCGAACTGCATGCTGGGAGATGGAGTTTAATGACGTAATGTCTTTATTATAATCTGATCGGATATGTATTACAGCACCAGGACTATAATCATATTATTGTATTAAAATTAAATGTAAAGAAGAGCTGTTTAAAATTTCAGAAATATAATTAAATTCAGCCTATTTCAATGTTAGGATTGATATTATATTAAGGTCTTATACTGCAGCATTAACCATTATATAGACAAAATTTATTAATAATAATCATATATATATATTTATAATGTTAGGTATTTTAATAATATATTATTTGAGTTAACATCATATATATTTTATATATTTATATATTTGTGCCCATTCCGCACTCGTATATATTTATTTCGGTTCACTTTACAGTCGTTGTGAATTATTTTATAATTATTTTATAATTATTTTTGACATTTTTCCGTTTTGTTGTTATTTTGATGAAACCGGAAGTGACGGTGACGTCAGAGCCGTAAATCGTCATCTATGGTCGTGATTCTTCGCACGTGTTACTGTTGTCATGTTATGAAGTGACTGTGGTTCTCGTCCTCTCTCCGCTGATCTCAGGTCAGCTCTTCTCAGGTCAGCTGATCTCAGGTCAGCTCTTCTCAGGTCAGCTGATCTCAGGTCAGCTCTTCTCGGGTCATCATGTTTGTTGTGGTGGAGATGGTGGACACAGTTCGGATCCCACCGTGGAGTTTCCACAGAGAACTGAATGACGCAATCACTGAAGAACTCAACAAGAAACTCGCAAACAAGGTACAAACACACACACACTGAGACACACACACACACACACACACACACACACACACACACACACACACACACACACACACACACTGAGACACACACACACACACACTGAGACACACACACACACACACACACACACACACACACTGAGACACACACACACACACTGAGACACACACACACACACACACACACACACACACACACACACACACTGAGACACACACACACACACACACACTGAGACACACACACTGAGACACACACACACACACACTGAGACACACTGAGACACACACACTGAGACACACACACTGAGACACACACACACTGAGACACACACACACACTGAGAGACACACACACACTGAGACACACACACACTGAGACACACACACACTGAGACACACACACACACTGAGAGACACACACACACTGAGACACACACACACTGAGACACACACACACTGAGACACACACACACACTGAGAGACACACACACACTGAGACACACACACACTGAGACACACACACACTGAGACACACACACACACTGAGACACACACACACTGAGACACACACACACTGAGACACACACACACACACACACACACACTGAGACACACACACTGAGACACACACACACTGAGACACACACACACACACACACACACACACACACACACACACACACACACTCTGTTACACACACACACAAACTAACACACAACAGTGCTTGTGTTCAGCTGAACGTGTAACTGCAATGTGTGTGTGTGTCTGCAGGTTGTGTATAATGTGGGTTTGTGTATCTGTCTGTATGACATCACTAAACTCGAAGATTCTTACATCTTTCCTGGAGATGGAGCAGCACACACTAAAGGTATTTTACACACACACACACACACACACACACACACACACTAAAGGTCTTTAACACACACACACACACACTAAAGGTCTTTAACACACACACACACACACATGAGAAGTTCAGTTTTCACAAGATTCAGTTGTAGATGGTGGTCGTCATCCAGAGAGCAATGTCACTCAGACATGCTGAGAGCGTGTCGATACCGTCTGGTCTTCAGGATGGAACGTTAAGTGCAGCTGCGTGTCGTCCAAATAGCAGTGATTGGAAAAGCCATGTTTCCGAATGACGGATCCCAGCGATGTCATGTTGACGGAGAAGAGCAGCGGCCCAAGCACTGATCCCTGAGGTACCCTGGTGTTGCGATTTTGAGCCTTCAGCTCTCCAGGATACCCTGAAGGACCTACCTGAGAGGTTTGACTCTCAGCAGTCCTTAGTCTTGACCTGTGTTCTCGGAGGACATCAGATGGCCATGGAGTAGAGGGTATGGCGCGGGCTGGTCGAGATACAAGTGGACACAGCTCATCTAAACAGGATGTTAGTGTGGAGCAAAGGGAGTCAACTCTACCTTTGGTGTTTAGTGAAGCAAACTGCTCAGGAGGAGGAAGCTTAGAGGAGACAGCAGGTGACAGGGTGGTAGGAGAGAGCATGAGGAGGTTGCTTCGGTAAATTACAAGTGAGGAAGGTAGGGTCACAGATCAAGATGTCACGTGATAAGGAAATGATCGATTGTTTGTTGCGGGGTTACCTGACTGTGACGAGTAGAAACAAAACTAGCGTGTAAGCTAACGTGAACTACGCATCTATACCACGTGAAACGCCGGTAGTAAACAAACAAACAAAATACGACGCAGAGTTAACTTTCTAAAGCTAGAATCAAAATAAACTTAATTGGTTCTACGCACTCACAAACATAAACACACGCACACAAACATAAACAAACACACACAAACATAAACAAACACACAGAAACTCACACTTAAATATAAACACAAACACATGCTCAAGTACAAGCACACACAAACACAAACACACGCTCAAGTATACACACACACAAACACACGCTCAAGTATACGCACACACAAACACACGCTCAAGTATACTTACACACAAACACACGCTCAAGTATACGCACACACAAACACAAACATACCCGTATGCACACACTTACAGATGCACCCACTCAATGTCTCTCTCTCTCTCTGGTCTCTCTCTCTCTCTCTGGTCTCTCTCTCTGGTCTCTGTCTCTGTCTCTCTCTGGTCTCTCTCTCTGGTCTCTCTCTCTGCTCTCTCTGGTCTCTCTGCTCTCTCTGGTCTCTCTCTCTGGTCTCTCTCTGGTCTCTCTCTGGTCTCTCTCTCTGGTCTCTCTCTGGTCTCTCTCTGGTCTCTCTCTCTCTCTCTCTCTCTCTCTCTGCTCTCTCTGGTCTCTCTCTCTCTGGTCTCGCTCTCTGGTCTCTGTCTCTGTCTCTCTCTGGTCTCTCTCTCTGGTCTCTCTCTCTGCTCTCTCTGGTCTCTCTGCTCTCTCTGGTCTCTCTCTCTGGTCTCTCTCTGGTCTCTCTCTGGTCTCTCTCTGGTCTCTCTCTCTGGTCTCTCTCTGGTCTCTCTCTCTGGTCTCTCTCTGGTCTCTCTCTCTCTCTCTCTCTCTCTGCTCTCTCTGGTCTCTCTGCTCTCTCTGGTCTCTCTCTCTGGTCTCTCTCTGCTCTCTCTGGTCTCTCTCTCTGGTCTCTCTCTGGTCTCTCTCTCTGGTCTCTCTCTGCTCTCTCTGGTCTCTCTCTGGTCTCTCTCTGGTCTCTCTCTCTGGTCTCTCTCTCTGGTCTCTCTCTCTGGTCTCTCTCTGGTCTCTCTCTGGTCTCTCTCTGGTCTCTCTCTGGTCTCTCTCTGGTCTCTCTCTGGTCTCTCTCTGGTCTCTCTCTGGTCTCTCTCTGGTCTCTCTCTGGTCTCTCTCTGGTCTCTCTCTCTCTCTCTCTCTCTCTCTCTCTCTCTCTCTCTCTCTCTCTCTCTCTCTCTCTCTCTCTCTCTCTCTCTCTCTCTCTCTCTCTCTCTCTCTCTCTCTCTCTCTCTCTCTGGTCTCTCTCTCTCTGGTCTCTCTCTGGTCTCTCTCTCTGGTCTCTCTCTCTGGTCTCTCTCTCTCTCTCTCTGGTCTCTCTCTGGTCTTGGTCTCTCTCTGGTCTCTCTCTCTCTCTCTCTGGTCTCTCTCTCTCTCTCTCTGGTCTCTCTCTGGTCTCTCTCTGGTCTCTCTCTCTCTCTCTCTCTGGTCTCTCTCTGGTCTCTCTCTGGTCTCTCTCTGGTCTCTCTCTGGTCTCTCTCTGGTCTCTCTCTCTGGTCTCTCTCTCTCTCTCTCTGGTCTCTCTCTGGTCTTGGTCTCTCTCTGGTCTCTCTCTCTCTCTGGTCTCTCTCTCTCTCTCTCTCTCTGGTCTCTCTCTCTCTCTCTCTGGTCTCTCTCTCTCTCTCTCTGGTCTCTCTCTGGTCTCTCTCTGGTCTCTCTCTCTCTCTCTCTCTCTCTCTCTCTCTCTCTCTCTCTCTTCAGTGCATTTCAGATACGTGGTGTTTCATCCATTCCTGGATGAGATTCTGGTGGGCAAGATAAAGGGCTGTAGTGCTGAAGGGGTTCACGGTGAGACGCTCATAAATGTGACTAACTGTTCTCTCTCTGTATAGAAATAAACTCATACCCTACAGCTGTCTCCTTACTGAACTCTGACCTCTGACTGCTTTTTACTGTAAATGATCTTTGTTTTGTGCTTTTACAGTCACTCTTGGATTTTTTGACGACATCTTGATCCCACCAGAGTCACTTCAGCAGCCAGCTAAATTGTATCCTGAATCATCATCTTCATGATCTTATGATGCGTTAACCAATCAGAAGCTTTAGCCTTAAAAACATGGAGAAGTAAGATATCAGGGCTTTATGTGGAAACACAGAGCTTTATAAATCCACATTATACTTTTATTACACTTTTATTACACTTTAATAAAGACAGATTTATAAGTGATATTTACTGGAAGAAGTTTAGAGAAAAAGAATTCTCTTCACTCGTTTTGAGCTCTATACACATATTGAGACTATAAATAAAGCCGTCACATGAAGTTTAATCACATTATTTTACAATTAAAGGACTTTTCCTCTGATGGGTTCCCCGACAGAAGCCCCTAACTCATATGAATGTAAATGTAAAGACTATCATCATCTACCCAGCATGCTTTGTTCCTTTACTGTTGCCGTAGCGATGAGGCGGAGCAGGTATGGATGTGGGAGTATGAGACCGATGAGGGTGCTCATGACCTCTATATGGATCAGGGGGAAGAGATTCGCTTTCGGGTCGTGGATGAGGTGTTTATCGACACATCGCCCTCTGGTCCCAGCACAGAGAAGGAGTCCACGGGTACAGCGGGCACAGCGCCACCTTCTGATAACACACAGCAGAAAGAGTCTCCATACACTCTCATAGTAAGAGAATATATATATATATATATATGTGTGTATCATCTCTCAGACATTCTTTATTTATTAAACAAATCAACGTGTTCATTGTTATCCGTCTGTTCCACAGGGTTCTATCAGTGAACCGGGTCTGGGTCTCTTATCCTGGTGGAACAATTAACAACTCCGTTTCCATAGAAACAGACTTTATATCCTAATAAACGGAGATGACTGACAGTCATTAAAAGTGAACACATAGGATTTATATGAATATAATGATGTTTAATATGAATATAATGATGTTTAATATGAATATTATGATGTTTAATATGAATATTATGATGTTTAATATGAATATTATGATGTTTATTTGAATATTATGATGTTTATTTGAATATTATGATGTTTATATGAATATTATGATGTTTAATATGAATATTATGATGTTTAATATGAATATTATGATGTTTATTTGAATATTATGATGTTTATATGAATATTATGATGTTTAATATGAATATTATGATGTTTAATATGAATATTATGATGTTTAATATGAATATTATGATGTTTAATATGAATATTATGATGTTTAATATGAATATTATGATGTTTAATATGAATATTATGATGTTTAATATGAATATTATGTTTAATATGAATATTATGATGTTTAATATGAATATTATGATGTTTATTTGAATATTATGATGTTTATATGAATATTATGATGTTTAATATGAATATTATGATGTTTAATATGAATATTATGATGTTTAATATGAATATTATGATGTTTAATATGAATATTATGATGTTTATATGAATATTACGATGTTTATATGAATATTATGATGTTTATATGAATATTATGATGTTTAATATGAATATTATGATGTTTATTTGAATATTATGATGT
Source organism: Triplophysa yarkandensis (assembly GCA_033220385.1). Lineage (NCBI taxonomy): Eukaryota > Metazoa > Chordata > Actinopteri > Cypriniformes > Nemacheilidae > Triplophysa > Triplophysa yarkandensis. The sequence goes on along the minus strand of CM065658.1, from coordinate 1,990,374 downwards.
TTAATATGAATATTATGATGTTTAATATGAATATTATGATGTTTAATATGAATATTATGATGTTTAATATGAATATTATGATGTTTAATATGAATATTATGATGTTTAATATGAATATTATGATGTTTATTTGAATATTATGTTTATTTGAATATTATGATGTTTATTTGAATATTATGTTTATTTGAATATTATGATGTTTATATGAATATTATGATGTTTAATATGAATATTATGATGTTTATTTGAATATTATGATGTTTAATATGAATATTATGATGTTTAATATGAATATTATGATGTTTAATATGAATATTATGATGTTTAATATGAATATTATGATGTTTAATATGAATATTATGATGTTTATTTGAATATTATGTTTATTTGAATATTATGATGTTTAATATGAATATTATGATGTTTAATATGAATATTATGATGTTTATTTGAATATTATGATGTTTAATATGAATATTATGATGTTTATTTGAATATTATGATGTTTAATATGAATATTATGATGTTTATTTGAATATTATGATGTTTAATATGAATATTATGATGTTTATTTGATTATAAACAGATTTCCTTTGTTCTTTAGAGAGCTTGTCTTTTGTTTCTTAAGGATTCTTCTGGCTTTAAATCAATTTAATGTATTTAAACCGATGAAGAATATTTATAACTTCCTCATATCACATTTTTTAGATTACAAACTTAAATACAGAAGAGATGTGTGTTCAAGATGCTGGGAAAGAATTTTGGACAAATAAAAAAAGTTTATAAACTACTGAAATGTTCTCTTATTTATTAACATTTTTAATATTCATGAAACATAAGGTTGTGTTTTTACATCATAGGCATTTTATTTAAAAAAATGTAACTGAACCTTATTTTCATCAATGTTTCATGTAAATGTTTAAATTATAATAAATGTATGGAGTCAGCTGACGTCATACCAGCGCTCCAGTGACGTCATCAGTGGGAGAAGCGCGCGTGCACAAACACACAATCTTCTGAGATCTCAACACAACACGAGTGAGTTTCTCATACAATAACATCTTTAATGAGAGAATGTTAAGTTAACATTGATGAAGTTTTATTTTGACGGATAAAGACAATAAAGTGTTTATTATAATCTAATATAGAGAAATGAGCTGTACATGTGACTAGATAGACAACACTGTAGTGTTCGAGAAGAGCCCTAACTAGTGCAGAACATTCTGGAAGTGTGTTTGGAAACCTTTGAACACACACACACACACACACACACAATATTTACAGAGGAACACAAGCAGAATGACGTCACATGTCTCATTCACACTTAATTCTGATGTCAGAACAGATTCATGTGCTACACATCTGTCAATCAAAACCAGAGTTCTCTGTGTAGTGAGACTGTTGTACACACACACATGCACAGACATACAAACACACACATACACGCACACTGACACAAACACACATGTAGACCCACACACACACACACACACACAAACCGACACACAGACACACATGTAGAGCCACACACACCAACACACAGATCCACGCACACAGACACACGCGTGCACCAACACACAGATACGCATGCACAGACACACACGCATACACGCACACTGACACAAACACACATGCACAGACACACACGCATACACGCACACTGACACAAACACACATGTAGACCCACACACACACACACACCAACACAAAGACACACATGCACAGACACAAACACACATGTAGACCCACACACACACACCAACACACAGACACACATGCACAGACACACACACACATACACGCACACTGACACAAACACACATGCACAGACACAAACACACACGCGCGCACACCAACACACACACACACGCGCGCGCACCAACACACAGACACACATGCACAGACACACACACATACACGCACACTGACACAGACACACACACATACACAGACAGACGCACAAACACACACACATACACGCACACACACACATAGACCCACAGGGAGACACACACACACACACACACACACACGCACACACACACACACACACACACACACAGACAGACAGATGCACAAACACACGCTGACACACACACATACACGCACACACACACACATAGACCCACAGGGAGACACACACACACACATACACGCACACACACACACAGACAGACAGATGCACAAACACACACTGACACACACACATACACGCACATTTATACACACACACACACATAGACCCACAGGGAGACACACACACTTTTTCACTACACGTCTATCAGGACAACATGTACAAGAGTCAACAGAAAACAGAGTAAAGTCCACTATAGAGTTTGTGCGTCATCATCTTGTGTTGTGTGTTCTCTGTTGCAGGTTGTGATCATGTCAGATGTAGATCTGTCCTCTCCAGCAGACTCATCTCTGTGTTCTTCTGGTTCAGATGTTCGTTCATGAGAGAGAGCGGTCAGCTGTGGGACAGAGGAACCCTAAAGTGCAGAAGTTACCCACAAACACACACGAACACACTCAGTGTAAGACACACACACACAGCATCGCTACAGACTAATAAAATCAATAGAGAATTCTCAAATGTGTCTGAATAGCTCACATAGATAAAAATATATTGAAGTTACTACACATATTTATTTATAAAAAGTTCGAGACATGTGAACAATCATTTCATTTATTCACACATGAACATTACTTTATTTCCTGACATCATTCATTTCTTTACATTCAGAATCGTCAGTAGACATGTAATACTGTTACATTCATACTCGTATTTAAAGAGAAACGGATCAGTCCTCATGTGAGAGGTTCCACAGATGAACCAACATTCATCAGCTGAAGAGATCATCCATCACATGAGGTTTTTACCAAAGCACCAATAATTGTCAAGTTAAAAACACTTGTGATAAACAGTTTAAAACCATCAGATAAACTCGTACTTTACACATACAACCAAACCAGTGCAGAATCTCCTCTCTGTACAGCTTTCATCAATAAATATACATCTCAGACTACAGATATCAACCTGAGCAAACACAAATCATTCTCAGAATATTCACTTCCTGTCCAGGAATCATTTAGAGATCACAGTTCTCGAACACTCAAGTTTATAGAAGCGTTTGCTGTTACCATCTCTCCCGCAAACATCCTTACTCAGTGTTTGGTTGTGCTTTACAGTCCTAATATAATCATCTAAAAACAAATTACATGTTTTATAAAAATACAATTAAGTTTGTGCTTCAAACAAGAAAAATTTGGCAATGGAATAAATCATTAAAAAAAAATTAAAACCAAATTATTTACTTGACACATTATAAATTCATTTTGGTCAAATTGTCAGAGAACTGAGTTACATATATATAAAAAAATAGACAAAGAAATAAGTTGTCAGTTTGACATAGCAACATAAAATCATCCATCATAATTCATCAAGTATGATCAGAAATTGTTTAAATATAAACAATTAAACACATGAAATGTCTTGGTCTCAGTTATGTGTGATGTTCAGTAGTGGTTTAAAGTGATCAAATCTCTAAAGGGTTTAAATCTGTATACATGTCTTTGTTCTAAACAGAGAAAGATATTTTGAAGACTGCTTTTAACATTACAGTCACAGGAACCCGTTGACTTACAGTAAGTCAAGAAACATGATGATGTTCATCTAATATGCCCCAGATCTGTCCTAAAATCTTTAAAATATTTCATTTTGTGTTGAATAAAACAAAGAAATTAAAAAAAACTTCTCCTACAATGAGGATTTGTTGTAAGCATTCTTCCAAATGGTTCCATGGATATCAGAACAAAAGACCTCTATACAGATTTGTAACAATTATAAGGTGAATGAAAGATGAGAGACTCAGAGCCGTCATGACTCATTGGGTGGAGTGTTGAAGAACATCTCTGTACAAAGACGAACCGTATCTTCAGGAGATCCGACTGTAAAGCCGATGGTTCGAGGGTCCTCAAAGATCTCATAATCATTCCCACCCTGATGACAGAAAACACTCGATAAATCACCTGAAACACCCAAACACACCTTTACACACAAACACAC
>CM065658.1:1973808-1976308 GCA_033220385.1 Triplophysa yarkandensis | reverse complement strand
TGCTCGGCCCGTCCTGCACATATGCCACCTTCCAGCTGGTGGAGTAAGTCACATATTATCCACACATGAAGGGTTTTAATGACTCTTCCTTTAATTATTAACCTTTATTACTGACCTAAGTTAACACAAGATATACAACCGCAATTCACAGGAAAGTTCGGTGTTGTTTTTCATAAGTGAATCATCATATGACGGCTGATTTTTAAACATGATGTCCTGTTGATGTGTCAGTCAGGAGGTCGGGTTGACGCTAACTGTACCCATCATCTCAGCCGGGAGTTTTGGTTTGTCATGTGACTATAAAGAAAAACTCACCCGTCTGCTTCCTCCGGCTCGAAAGATCTCACACTTCTTCGTTCACTTCTGGAACGCATCATTCTTTAACCTGAAACCCGAGTGGAAAACAGCTTACATCTACAAAAAACCCAACAACACAGAAGAATGCTTCTGGTACACACACATGATGTACAGCACGTACACACAAAGCTCATACAATCATGCACATAACACTAACGTGTGATGTGATGTCAGGTATATAAACGCTCTGGAGGCTCCGTCGGCTCTGTTTGCTTCTAATATCTCCAGAGACATGTTGAGAAGTCAAGACGAGCTCAAAAAAGCACTCAACGATCCAGATCGACACAGTAACAGTGAGTCTGTAAACACAACACATATCAACACAAAAGAGACACACATTCAATGCCTGTTGTCTTTGTGTGTGTTTGTGTAGTTTTCGTCCTCTGCGGAACGCCAGATGATGTTCTGTCCATCAAGAACAGCAGTCGTGTTCCTCCAGATGTGGTGTTTGTTCTCATTGATCTGTATAAGTAAGTTCATGATTGTGTTGAGATAGTGTTATCTTCAATCAGATGTGTTTAAAGTTGTGTTGTGCTGTGTGTTTCAGTGAGGGATATCACACAAACAGCTCTAGTTATGAACACATGAGAGATGTTCTTGTCATCACCACGCACAGCTTCAGGAACTACTCCGGCGATAACTTCTGGAAACTCAACACAACGGTACACAACACACACTTTAAGGTTGTTGTGGAGTTATTTGATTGTTGTGTACATGTGTGTAGTAGGGTTGAGGAAAATAACACGAATTTATAGCTGGGTCACCACAACCCACACTTTCTCCCCAAAAGGCCCTTTTGCCCCCGTTAAGATCAGAGGAACATTGATGGAGCTCAAGCACTATGGGATGAGATGTTTGTGTATTGTTGGTCCAGTGCAGTGGGGGTGAAATATGATCTCCTGATTGGTCAGTTGGAATGTAACAGGTTGGGTTTTGTCACATGGTCAAGGAAAGGATCAAAGCGGAATGTGAGATAGACTCGTTTATCTCTCTTTAGAGGGAGCTCTTCGCTCTTCTCTTGGCTTCCTCCGACCCTCTTTCTTCTACACCTTCTCTCTTTTCTGTTCCATCTCTCCGGTAATATCACAAATATTTTACAACTTTTACTTTTACAAAATTTTATGCATTAACTTTGCAACCACTTTACATGAAACATCAATATAAGTCTGAAATTAAACACTCTCATTTAAGAACCTGGTAACTGGTTTTGCATTGAGGCTAAGATCTTAAAACTCTATATTGCAAGACAATAAAGTCCTGTTATAGCAATGAATATACATATATCTGTACATATATATATATATATCGGCCTCCCTATGGCTTGAGCCCCTATAGATGATCCTCCCTTATAGTGTTGTGTGTCCTGCAGACATTAAATGATTATGTGGTGGGTTATCATGATGCTGTGCTTCTGATCGGTGGAGTTATGAGAGAGAATCTGCTGGCTGTTAACAACCAGACGTCCAGCGGCATCATTCCGAATCCCTTCAGGAGCACAGGATTCCACGGTACAAAACTCTCCAACACTCCATCATCATAAACACACAATAAACACACACTGCACTGATAGATGTGTGCGCTTGTGTGCACTCGTGTGCGTTTCAGGTGTAGGTGGACATTATATATTAGATGCCAGTGGTGACCGAGATCTGAATCTGTCTGTGGTTTACACCAGCAGCTCAACAGCTTCACACTCACATCAGGTGAAACCTTCCGTTCTTCAGCCAACATCAATCAATCGCATCAGGATTGTGTAACTCTTGTGTTTGTGTGTTCAGTATAAAACACTGTTTGTGTTCGACACGTCTGTGAACACAACTGAGAAGAATCACAGTAATCCAGACCTGCCGTGGGCCGGATCACGTCTGCCAAGCGACAAACCTTCACACGGTACACAAAACAACACAATGATGTTCAGTTGTGATGTTTTATTTCTGAAGAATGATGTGTGTGCTTTCAGGGATGGAGGTTCAGAACATCATCATGATTGTTCTGGGGCTCAGTGTCATCATGGCAACTGCAATAGCTTTCATCCTGTACAGGTACTTTCAGTCATCAGCATCTCAAGCCAGTGATTGACGGACGAGTGAGTCACTGTTGTGTGTTTGTCTTGTGTGTTTGTCTTGTGTGTTTGTGTGTTTGT
>CM065658.1:1929463-1956963 GCA_033220385.1 Triplophysa yarkandensis | reverse complement strand
TTGTTCATCAATGAGCTATATATTTACAATCTGCGAGTTTGACCGGGTTGTTAAAATTAATAAACTGAACCTACTGAACATCATTTAGATAAGTTAACATTAGTTATCGAGCTCCTTCGAGATTGAATTTGTGAAGCTTGCCAGGTTTCATGTTGTCCTTACAATTTATTTTTAGGGATTATTATCACAGAAAGGAAACGTTAAGACCAAGTTTTTCTTAATGGATGCACAAGTGCGACCTCCAATCTGGTCACTTCATCATCTATGAATGTTCTCAGTTAATAGAGCTTTGCTTTTAATAAACGCAAAATGAAGACAACATTATTAAAACTCACTATCAAGAATCCTTGTCAGAATAGTTGTTCTTGTGAACGTAAATGCGTGCGCGTTACAGTTTATTAAAGTCTTAAAGTCTTAAAGGGATAGCAGCGGTTTATCATCTTCATCAAGCATCATAATCTTTCACCAACCTCATGCTACTGTCCCTACTCACAGTTTAAAACATAAAAACATAAGAAACCTTTCAAAATAAACGTTTTTTTAAAGTAATGAGATGCATCCTTAACCATTCTTAAATCGCGCTCTTCTTGCTGTATTTTTCTAATTAATTAAAATAAACCTTCTCAATACAAAAAAGGATCTCATACATATTAACAGTACATCAAGAATTAATTTTTGGTTGTGTATTTTTAAACTTCTTTTCTTTTTAGCACAATCGTGCAGACAAAGTTAATATTGTGATTTACTTTTGAACAAAAATGATCTTTAGTTGTACGTGTGTCTATTTTTTCACGATAAAAGCTTAAACTGGTATTCACTTACATTGATTTTGTTTCATTACAGTAAAAGTAAACGGGCGCCACTGCTGAACTTTCTTCCTAATATCTTCTTTTGTGTTCTGTGGAGAAAAGAAAGTCAGCCAGGTTTGAGTAAATGATGATAGAATTTCGATTTTTGGGTTTCAGTCGTAGCCAAACCTTCAGATTGTGTTCCATTATGTTTTATCCCCTTAAAATCCTCGTGTCATCTGTCATAGTGCATATAAGAATCACTCTGAAAGAAAATCTCTCTCGTCTAAATCAATCTGAAATATTTGACATTTATATCTCAGGTACGTGCGCATCGTCGGAACACACAACACAGTTAATAAAGTCTTCCATCAGGTGGCTTTTCAATGCATGTTCACTAACCGTTCCTTCGCGCTGGAGAAAGGGCTTGTGGGTAAGAAAGCTTTTGATCGGTTGAGTGTTTGTCTCTTTTTTGAAGTACTGATGTTCATTGGTTTCCTGCATGTGTGTGTCTAGTGCCCGGTGAAAACGTGGCGAGTATTCCAGCGTGTGCCAGCGTGATCGAGGGTGTGAGCCGCTGTAGAAACGCACTGCTGAACGGAGACACACGCAACTACGACTGGGATTCAGGCTATACCTGTCATCAGCTGGGCTCTGGTGCCATCATCATTCAACTGGCTCAGCCTTACATCATCAGTTCCTTACGGTGGGTCTGGGACTCCTTGTCTTGTTGGTCTGCTTTTCAACAATGAAAGGTCTGGATCAACTAATCATGTGCGGGGTTTTCTTACAATGACAGATCAAATATATTCTTTTCATCAAAATCTCTTGACACTATGGAACATTTAAGGTGACCAAGTGTACAAACGCATACATTTATTTGTGATATATTCATTCGCTTTATATCAAACCAAAGAGGAACATATATTTTCCGGCTACATCTAACTCACTAACTCACTACTTTTCTAACCTACTCACTCTATCCAAAAATAAATAAATAAAATAAATAAATAAATAAATAAATAAATAATTTTTTTTATATATATACTTTTTGTAACTTCTCTCTCTGTGCAACTTGGTAACATTGTTGTAGCACTTGTTGACCTATTGTTGTATCGGCTATTTACCGCTTCATTGTCTCCTCGACTATTGTAAGTCGCTTTGGATAAAAGCGTCTGCTAAATGACTAAATGTAAATGTAAATGTAAATATACTGCAGAGTACAGGATCTGCTAAATGTACTTTTTTAATCGTTTCTTTTTCTCTTTGCTTAACTTGCTGACAAGGGTATTTCCCGTTAAACACAGAAGTCACGTGTGCGTAGAGCCCATTGAACGCACCCAACATCATTTTGTCAATGTAGGAGGCGGCATAATTTAATTGCCGCTTGCCATTTCTGTATGCAGGACAAACCCTTTATATTTTTGTGATGATTTAGAATGAATGCAAAACGTGTCTTTCTTAGATGTATCTCAGATGTTAACCTTTGTAATCTGGGACGGGATACAGGACGTGTTTATGACTGTTTCAGGCTGTTGCTTTGGGATTGTGATGAACGCTCATACAGTTACTACATCGAAGTCTCGAGCAGTCAGCAGCACTGGACTAAAGTTGTGGATCGGACACAAGTGGCCTGTCGGTGAGAACTCTTTTTGTATTCTGTCTCTTAACTCGAATGTTTATGTAACGTTTACATCAGTTGTGATATTCTCATACATCAGTTCCTGGCAGACGCTGACCTTTGACAAGCAGGCCGTATCTTTCATTCGGATTGTGGGTACACACAACACAGCAAATGAGGTGAGATTCCATCACGCATGAACATGTATATCTATATTTCATATACATTCACGACATGATGTAAAAGCATCACTTCAACATGCGACTCCTGCAGGTTTTTCACTGTGTGCACTTTGAGTGTCCCATTCAGTCTGACGTTAGAGTCGTGGAGGGCAGCCCGGGACACGAATCATCCCAAAACGCTCAAGCCGCCGGCCTGCTCCCGGCTCAGCCTCCATCATCGTCCTCACATGTCTAACAGGACAAACTTGACAGAAAATCAAGATCCACAAAATAGCCCTTGTTGTATATTATTTATTAACCGCACGAAACACTTTCCGAATTAAGTAATGACTAATATTTTATAATAAAATGATTTCTTTGTTTTTATTTGTTATTGTTATTTATTAGTAGGTAGTCGATCTTGTTAATGTCATTAATTCTTATGGCATCATGCATTTCATATTATTTATTTCAAAAAGTTTGCTTTGGCTTAGAACTTGTTTTGTGTAATATCTTGTTTACTGAAGTTGCACTGTTATAACAGAATAAACACTTCTTCTGAATCGACGCGTTCCAATAGAATCATCAGTCTTAAGAAATCCAACATAAGTGGAAGTTTGAGATCTTCAGTATTGTGTTTAAGACTCGGAATATGATAATATTCCCACTAGAAATAGATTTTGATCCGGGTTTTTAGTCTGATGTTGTATGATACTAAACATGAAACACATCCCAGTAAATACAGCACTGGTGCATTCAGATGGGTGGAAGATAACATTTCATTGCTTCGAGAATTTTTAGAATTTCTGTGTAAATTCATCTGTTTGTACGGCGGAATCTCATAAATAAAGTGTTTTTATACAACTCATTCGTTTATTTTGTATTAAATAAATGTTTTGTATAAACTTTTCTCATGAAATAACATAAAAATAACACTGAACACAGAACGTGGGGTTTTTATAGAAATCAATTATACTTAATAAATGAATAAATATTATTCTTCGGTGTTTAGAGACCCCACATCTGTCAGTGTATGAATAATAAGAAGCACACAGTTTATATTTCAACATATAATGTCAAATGTTGCAATTGATCACAGATAGACATTATCCAAATGTAACACAAAATATCTATTACATAATTTTTTCTCACAATATTTAGTAAACAGACGAGACACAAACTTCTGTAGTTGTGAACGCTTCTCAAAAGTTTCTATGTGTGTGTTAACTGTCATATCTACTGATTCATGATAAAGAAAATAAGTAATGAGTAACAAATCATGTTATGATTAATCTTTTTAATACATTTGTACTTTATAAAATATAAATAATAAACCTGGTTATATGAACCAGATGTTTTTAAACTTTATGATGCCAGGGTCCAAATATGAAGAACCTATCGTGAGGTTTTATACACAGTAAATAACAGTTATATGTAATATAAAGAAGTTTTTAAACTATGTTAGATTAAAAGTTAGTTTGATAATATGCTAATTTATATTAAATAGTATTTTAAATAATTGGTTATATTTGAATTATGTTTCTGGATCTGAAGAGAAACAATTCCAATTAATTAATTCTGTATAAATGTTCATCTGTGATAAACAATGTAGATCAAGAACATTAGACAAATATAAAGCTTGTTAAAATGTATAAAAACATTTTAAAAGTTAAATAAAATAAGGGGTCCATATACAGTTTGGGGGGGGGCTTCTATGGACTCTTCAGAACCTTTTTGAGTCCACCTTGACCCCAGTTTAAACCCTTCTACAGACACATTGACATGCATGGTTTAATGTTTTATTTACTAAAAAAACACTCATTTAAATTATGCAAATTATTTGCATTTCCATTTTGTATTTATGTGAGCAATGTCTAATAAATTGTCATCAAAAAATGTTTCTCAAGGGAATAAAAATTAAAAAAACATCACAATATCTACAATTAATAGATTAAATATTAAAATGTTGATGAATATTTTCACTTATTTTAGGTGTTATTCCAGTGGCTTAGGACTTTTATTTTGAAAGTCCCTCCGGCGAGCACGTGATGTTGAACCCGGAAGAGAAGCTGTGAGGTGTCGATATAATAATGTGAAATCTGTGTGATCGATATTTAAATCATAATGAGAAGCACGAGGAAGATAATGACGTGTTAATATATTTATATGACTCATTAGTGACCTGTGAGGTGAGGAGAAACCGCGAGATAACATCATGACACCAATGTTTACATGTTGTGTAGAGAATGTGTCACTTTATTCTTAATTAATGATGAATTCTGTTTAAATACAAGAAAACAATGTTTGTTACTTCACTAAAGTCATTCATTACCAGTTACAGTTAATATTATAATAACATTATAACACTGTCTAACCAGTTATTTAATCTCTTTCAGACTTTAACACATGATTGATGTTTATCTTAAATTAATGTTACATATGTAATAATTAAATCCTTTAAGAATAAACATGACTTTATATGAAAAGAATAAGATCATTAGACACTGTATGGAAGTGATGTGATTGATTATTGATTATGTGTGTGTGTGTGTGTGTGTGTGTGTGTGTGTCTGTGTGTGTCTGTGTGTGTCTGTCTGTCTGTCTGTCTGTCTGTCTGTCTGTCTGTCTGTCTGTCTGTGTGTGTGTGTGTGTGTGTGTGTGTGTGTGTCTGTCTGTCTGTCTGTCTGTCTGTCTGTCTGTCTGTCTGTCTGTCTGTCTGTCTGTCTGTCTGTCTGTCTGTCTGTCTGTGTCTGTCTGTGTGTCTGTCTGTCTGTCTGTGTGTGTGTGTGTCTGTGTGTGTGTGTGTCTGTGTGTCTGTGTGTGTCTGTCTGTCTGTCTGTGTGTGTGTGTGTGTGTCTGTCTGTCTGTCTGTCTGTCTGTCTGTCTGTCTGTCTGTCTGTCTGTCTGTGTGTGTGTGTGTGTGTGTGTGTGTGTGTGTGTGTGTGTGTGTGTGTGTGTGTGTGTGTGTGTGTCTGTGTGTGTCTGTCTGTCTGTCTGTCTGTCTGTGTGTGTGTGTGTGTGTGTGTGTGTGTGTGTGTGTGTGTGTGTGTGTGTGTGTGTGTGTGTGTGTGTTTTATTCTTTAGGTGTGATGTGGGCCTGTCAGTCACTGGTGGGGGGGGTGAGGAGAGCTCTGAGACTGCATGTGTTTAAAGACATCGCTCGACAATATCCCATCATCTTCTGTATCATTACTGTCATGATCTCCTCCACCATCATACTGAACCAGTGAGTCGTCTCCTTCTTCAGTGCTGCCTTCACATTCTCGTCATCTTCTCATCAGCACAAGACATGATCCAAAACACTTTGAGTCTTCTTTCTATATATACTCTATATATATATATATATATATACATCATGGGTAAACTCTAGTTACTGTAATTAAATATTGTACATTGATAGTTTAGTACAAATACAATCATTACACAATGGTAAAAATAGTCTTCATTTTCACAAATGCCTTTTATTACACATACACAGAGAATTTGATGTATTTTAATCTCCTATTTCTCTTATCTTATTTTAGAACTGAAATAGTTTTTCCATTCCCAACTTTATATGTATACTACATTTACCAAACCAAGTAAACTATAAGAACATATTTGTATTTAATGTTCACACTTCCTCTTTAACAATGCACAATCAAGCAGTGTTTCAAATAGCTCTTTATTCAGTATGTATTCTGGATAAACATACATTTACATATGTAAGACAACATATATATTGAATAATAATATCAGAAAGGGTTCTCAAACTCACATTTTGATGTCAAGTGAGGTATCATGAGATCGTCTTCTCACTACCAGATTCATTTTTTTCAGATATCTTCACATTCTGATGGTGTTCTGGTCTTTTCTGGCTGGAGTTATCACTTTCTACTGCTCTCTCAGCCCTGAATACCTGCTTCCCAACATATTCATCTCCACAAGAGCTAAGAAAAGAGTAAGTATTAGTCAAGAGCTTTGACATGATAAAATATCTGATACAAACAAGACACGACCTTCCGCAAGATGATAGATCTGAACCCAAGAGAATTTGTTTAGTAAGAATGAGAGCTTGAAATGTTTACTCCGTCATGTGATCATTTCTATCATTTGGTGTACAGAATGTGTCAATGCCCTATTGTCAATTGTCACACATTGACGTAAAGAGTTATTGGGGTGGTGAGAAAGTGTCTCTGTATGCCCAGCTGTTGGGGTCGGTTATATCAGTGATGCCAGGAAGAAAGAAAGTTGTTCAGTCAATCATCATGTAATGCACATTATCTGATTGAAAGTATACAGAAATAATACTGTATGCCTACACACAGCGTATCCTTAAAGATCAGTGGTATACATTGGATTGATTTATTATTGTTTATATCTGAAGATTGTGTTGTACAGTATTTGTGTTTGTGTGTAAATCTGTGTATGTATAGCCTGAGGAACAGCAGGAGTTATTTCCTCTGGGTCACAGTTGTGCTGTATGTGGGAAAAATCAATGCAAACGTCACAGGTGTGTATCTCACAGCATCATGTGTCACATCATATTTAATATGCATATGTGTAAACTTACATTAGCTTACAGGAAGACATAAATAACATACTGACCAATATACACTCCAAAACAAATCCTGACAAATAATGAGACAGGACGTGAATGAAAGAAAGAGAGTCACAGAGAATATGTTGTTTGCATTGCATCTGTGAAAACACACTGTTTTTTTTAATGTATATATGCGTTTGTGTACAGTAGCAAGTCCTTATTCTCCTTTTCTCTCTCTGTTTATATGTCAAGTCGTGTTTTGGTACATATTGCCACCTAGTGTAACCGCCACAAATTCACACAGCTATTCCTATTCTGTAAAGCACATCTCGAGACCCTCACGTTCAGCCCTGCGTTTGGGGTTTTGCTTTACTCTCAGTGCTTATTGGCATTATGATGCAAACCGTAAAGCTGTTCTTGTGATGGTACTGGAGGAACATCACATGGCTCTCAGCTAATCAGATTTAAGAACCAGAAATAACTGTTGTAAAACCTTAAATAGTACATTGCAGTGTCAGTTTACAGTTTGTATCTTTGATATAGTCATGATTCGCTCAAGCTTAAATCTTAAGAAATGTGATCTTGCAATAAGCATCTCAGGAACAAAATGTTACCTTAGAAAATAGTATATAATAATAAAAACAAACAAGTATGTGACAGTGTTATGTAAAGTATATTGTATGAATTGTCTACAAGGAGTATATAAGTGTGAGATTGTGTTTGTCACACAGACCAACTCTTCTCCTGGAGAACTATCAGCCATGGTTGGATCTAAAGGTGCCGTCTAAAGTAGATGCCAGTATCTCAGAGGTACAGTTATATGACCTTAGGATGTATAAATAAACATGCATGAATACATCAGATTGATAACACATCACTGTCTGATCTCAAGGTTCTGGAGTTAGTTCTGGAGAACTTTGTATACCCGTGGTATAGGTACAGCAACTTCCTGTTTTATATTCAAATGTAGTTTTTCTTATTTGAATTTCGTGTTTGATATATATATATGAGTGATACTTATGTCAAGTATGTTTGATCAGAGATATAACAGATGATGAAGCGTGTGTGGATGAACTGAGACAGAGCCTCCGTTTCTTTGCGGCAGTCCTCGCTCATCGAGCACAGAGGGTGATTTATTCATTTTCACATCAATAGCTTTGAACATTCACAAAACAGAAATCTGACATGTCTCGTGTTGTCCTGTAGGTGGATGTTCCTTCAGTTGTGATGGGCAGAATGATGAGAGCTGCTATGAAGCACATTGAGATCATTGCCAAAGCACAACAGAAAGGTGCGACCTGAGATTTATCATGAGGGTCATAAAAGGATGAATCAGTTCATACAGTTTGGAATATTGATTGAAAGCTGATGAGGTTTTGTTCACAGTCCACACCATATCATTACACATTATTCCTAATATTTTTATCAAAAATTTAAAAACAAAATGTTTTTAAGTAACTACATAAAAGATCATTAAATGTTCTGTTTTTGTACATGACATTTACATTTCATAATTTCTTAAACAGGAGTGAACATAACCTCAGACAGTATAATTAAAATCAGTTAACAGTGAATATCATATGAAATATTATAAAACAATAGCAAACCTTTAAATGAGAACTTTGGAGTCTTAAACATAACGTTTTAGAGTTTGTAGCATCAATTTCATAAGATTAGATGCATTATTCATTCTTTTTTTTCAAATATTAACAGTAAAGACATTTCGAAGTAGTATAGAACACAAAGTAAGTTCAGAAATGTAGGATAATAATAAGGCATGAAGGGATTCATATAAATATTGCAATCTCATGATCTTGAAAAACAAGTGTTCCAGATGTGTGATGTGTATTAACAGTGAAGAACTCTGAAGGTCTCCAGCAGGCAGCTCTTGTGGAATATGGTGCAGATTTACATGTGGCTCTGAGGAGTCGTAAAGATGAACTTCTGTACCTGAGGAAACTGACAGAGCTGCTGTTTCCATACGTCATGCCTCCAAAAGCCACAGACTGCAGGTGCACACACGCACGCACACACACACACACACACACACACACACACAGTATTTTGTAAGTTTTAAGCTTATGGTGAATTTACTTGTAATATATTACAATTTTGAAAAGCATAAAGAGTCTGAACGCATACAGAAATACATGATCTGCATGCTCTTGATTGACAGATCTTTGGCTTTGCTGATTCGGGAAGTCATGACAGGTTCTGTTCTTCTCCCAATAATGGACTACCTGGCCGACCCAGTGAGTTCCACATTTATTTTCGATGAAAGAACCTTTATTTTGAATTGACCTGTTTAGTTGTTGATAATCAGTTTGTTGTGTTTTTGTTTAGGACACAGTGAATCACATGATCCTCATCTACATCGACGATTCTCCTGTGAGTTATCTAATTTTAAAGCATTTTAGCGGAAAAAACAAAGCTATTTTTTGATGGATGGGTGTCATGGAATCAAAGTGTAGAGAATGTCCTCCAGCAGGGGGCAGTGAAAGAGAACGAACGGGACACTGATCATTTGATATTGGGACAATTATCCGTTATCCGTCGTTTATAGGGGATATTAAACATTGTGAGAACAACATTATCAGTTTATTTCTTTTGTGTAGCCGGAGCCGCTGACTGACCCTCCGTCTACCCAGGTGTCACTCCTGCAAAAGTTTGCAGACCCTCGCAACAAGAAAACCTCGGTGCGTTCTGCGTTCCTTCTTTTATATAACACAGATCATACAAAAGCATCATTTCAGAGTTTATTGATGTGTGATTGTGTACTCTTCTGTAAGGTGTTAAAGTTGGATCTAAAGGAGATCAGAGAGCAGCAGGATCTGCTGTTTCGATTCATGAGTTTTCTGAAGGAGGAGGGAGCTGTTCATGTCCTTCAGTTCTGTCTGACCGTAGGTAAGGGCGTGTGTGTGTGTGTGTGTGTGTGTGTGTGTGTGTGTGTGTGTGTGTCTGTGGTTTGCATGCGTGCATACATGTGCGTGTGTTCTGTGTTTGTGTCATGAGGAATGGGGTAAGGGTGTGTTCACAATCGTAGTCCTGTTCTTTTGGTTCAGATCAAAAATATTGAGTTATTAAAAAAATACGATGATAAAGCGACAACCACTAGGTCAGCATTTAACAGCTTCAGTAATAAGACAACATCATTGAACAAAATATTATTCACTCTTAGTGTATGTGTGTTTACATGATGAGGTTTTACCTTATAAAGTTTCAATAGTCAAACAACAATTCAGGGAATTTTTCCACTGTACAAACAAACAAAGATCTCTTAAAGAGTGTCTGACTCATTATAAATCACATTAATGGAAGCAGACATGTCAACTGTAAGCACACCCTACATAACATTGATTCTTTCAGTGACATTTGCTATGGTAAAGATCATTTGTCAAAATATCTTATTTGTTCAACATATGTCATCACTCATTTATTAAATAGTCCTGACTTCTTTTAACCCCATAAGGGCATCAATAAACGATAATTTCGATTATCGATTAATCTAACAATTCTTAGAATGATTAATCTATAATGTATTGATTATTTTAATGTGTAATCAGTAGGTCTAGAATGATTATTCAGCTTGAAACTTGTAATAAAACATTGAGATATACACATTCAGAGTAATAAATAAAAAAGAAAAACACTTCAGCTATGGTTTTAAGTTCATTGTTTTAATTCAAATGCTTTCTGTTTTACAAATCACATAAATACTCTATAGTTTTATTCTTTGTGAAACAAATAATAACATTACTGTAATAATATTATTATATTTATTATTATCATTACTAATATTATTGCATTTTCTTATTTAAAGAACAAACTACAGCGGTACACCGCTAACAGTAACATTTTTATATTTTAAACATTAGGAGACGTGATCAAACAACTTCTCGACAGCTAGAATATTTGTTAACAATATTTTATTTTAATACACAACCAAACATTCCAGCCCTGATTTTTTTTTTATGCATTGAATCCAAAAGTCACACTCTCGTATACCTCTAACAGTTGAAGAAACCTTTCATTATTAATGTTGAATATGTATTGTGTGTTCAGAGGAATTCAACGACAAGATCCTTCATCCTGATCTGAGTGATGGAGAGATGCAGCAGCTGCATGAAGAGGTGAAGAAGATCTATGAAACGTACTGTCTGGAGGAGAGCATCGATAAGATCAGCTTTGATCCCTTCATTGTAGAAGAGATTCACAACAGTCAGTTTCATCTTACCTCTCTACCATCTGTCATATGATATAAACCCATGTTTTAATCTAATGTGTGATGATGGTGTGTAGTTGCTCTGGGGCCGTATACAGGTGTGGTGAAGCTCCAAACCATGAGATGTCTGTTTGAGGCATATGAACATGTGCTCTCTCTTCTGGAGAATGTCTTCACACCTATGTTCTGTCACAGTGATGAGGTAACCTTCACGAGATGTGTTATGAACGGTGCTCAATATGAGATGAATTTCTAACACGTGTGTCTGTGTGTTTCAGTATTTCAGACATCTGCTCTGGGGTGCAGAATCTCCCGCGAGAAACTCAAAGCTCAACAGGTCAGTCATTACTGTTTTAATCTGTTAATTCACCGTTTCTTTATGAAAGTCCACATTATCTCTCTTAAGAGTGACTTTCACACACAATACAAATGTGATATTTCCTCCCAAACCAAAACTAAGAAGCATGTATATTTATAGCTCTCACCCAAAAGAAAGTTAATATTCACATTGTGTTTACATCATGAGAGGTGTTTTCAAAGCAATCTGACATGTCAAACAGGTTGTGTCAAAAAGCTTTGGTGATTAATTAAAATGACTACCTATAATGAAAATTTCCTGCTATTAATATTTGCGGGAAAAACGAAATTGAGACTTATGAATAAGTCATAAGTCAAAGAATAAAAATTCCCTACACTAAAAATTTGTAGAGTAATATGTTTTTTTGAATAATTGTTTTTTATTACTAATTTTTTTATACTACAATCTGTTACATTTGCCTTTCTATGATTGGGGTTCTTGCATGTGGTGCGAGAGGACCCAAGTTCAAATTCCGGTTGAGCCTCAAATTTTATTTTATGTCAAGCTTGTAGACCTTGACATAAGAGGAACAAAACAGTTTCGCAGATCAAACAATTGTTTTATAATCCGAAGGAAAAAATAGTATGCCAATAATAAAAGTCTGGTGTGTAAGATGTCTCTTTAGGTGTGCCCAGTGGCATACAAAAATTAAAGAATATATGAAATTCAAGAAAGACTGTGCAACAGCTCATACAACAAAACCAGCATATCATGACATACAGTATAACATTATTATGAGTTTTGCCATTCTGTCTGTGACTTGTAGAAATATTCTGTAACTATCCAGAATTTTCCAGCTTCTAACCGAATATAAAGGTCATGCACCGTTTTTCCATTGTCCAATTATATGAATGGAGGGCTGGGGCTTCAAAAGAGGGAACTTTACTGTTTCTTGAAGTGTGCTGGAGTAATGGAGGAGAAACTTGTCTTGGCTCTTGAGGATTCATAGAGCAAGGTCAGAGCAAGGATCCTCATTTTTAATGGTTCTGCAAATATGACAGTTAACAGCAACTAAAGCCTTACCCGATGACTTTCAAGAAAGCTGATTCCGTTGTTGTCTATCGGCTATAAAAAAGGGGTTCAGTGTGATCTGCCCCCCCCCGGTGATCTATATGACTACAGGGCTGAAGTAATGATATGAATCAATGAGGTTTGAGTTATATGTTCATGTGCGACATGTTCAGGTCAAACAGTAATGCACTTTATGCCTGTTATTCCAGGAATTTAAGTATGGATGATTTAAGGTAAGTTTATTTATGTGGGTTGTGACTGTTGTCCAGCGCTTATACAGCATGATGAGACAAACTAAATACATCATAGGAATATTTCAAACAGATGGCAAAAATAAGGAATGTATAAAGTCATTGACTTATTTAATGATATCTAGTTTTTAATTTTGGCATGCTTGTCATGAACACATTTCTTCATATCAAAATAATTTAAGAACTTTTATTGCAATATACAGTATTATTATAATATTTAATGGCATTTGAACATATAAATTAATCAACAACTACATTTTACATTTAATAAATTTTAAGTATTTATGTATAATTTAAGTTTAATTAATCTTTCTTATATTGCATTTTAATGAATTCCTTTGTTTTATTTAATATACAATTTTTGTTTTTTTTATATTGTAAAATTCTTGCACTCAAATGTCACTCATATGTAGACTTATTTTGAATTGTAATTTTGGGGATAGTAGTGTTCCTGATAAACTGTGTTATACAGTACATTGAATGAACAGTAAGATCACCTACAAATGTGAGTTCTGTCATCATTTATTTACTTTCAAGTTGTTCAAATGAGGACAATTTCTTTGTCAAACACAAAAGAAGATATTTTGAAAATTCTGGGCAATTTGTTTGGCCACAATTGAGAACTCTGGGAGCTAATAATTAATTTTGGGGGGTAAAACAATGCCTTTAGCTTTCTACCTTAAACCAAACTTAGAATAACACAAGTTCGATGCTACAAACCCAGCAAACATTCTTAAATGTCAATAGTGACTCATTTGATCAATCTGTTTGTTTTAATGGAAAGATACAATTCTGATAATCTAGATCAAGTGTCGAGTTTATGAAATAACATCTCTGGTTACGAATTGTAACCTTAGGTCCTTAAAGGAGGGAACGAGATGTTGTGTTGGGACTGAATGGGGTTTCTGCTTGAGAACCCGTTATGTCTGAGCTTTTTGAAAAGGCCAATTTATTTGGCGAATGAATCAATTCATGTCCCCACCTGCAAATAACAGCTATTAAAAGGTGACAGAAGGGATCATTTCTTACCTTATGGATCATTCCTTACATCAATCAACAGGTGTCCTTGGAATGGAGAGAGGAAATCAGAGCGTCTCGTTTATCTTGTTCTCGGGGAGGTTTTTTGTCTTCAGCTCAGCCCTTGGCCAAGGCCGTCTGAAAGGGTTGAAGCCGAAACAAAAGAATGCTCAAAATTTACGATGATGTCTGCTAGTTTCTGCTGGTACCTAATGTCCATCATTGGACGCCAGGTCAGCCAAATTCCGTTGCATAGTCCCTAGTGTCCCCCAAGATGTTTTCCATTTACAGTCCATGTTTTCCATTTTGCGGTCTGTAACCACCATGGTGGGCCAGGGTCCGAGAGGAGGCTACACCGCAAGTAGGGTGTTCTCTCACTACCAATGGAAAGGGATGAGGCTAAGACTGATGTCGATATTGGTGCTTTGCAACCCAGTGTCCAAAACTCTGTTTGGAGACTGTTCGCTAAGCCCTGCATGCATTCTTTATAGAGGCGCAAGCAACCAGAGGTTGCCTTTCTGGACCACTCAAAGGTGGACATCCCTTGACCACTGGATCTCGCCGTGACCTTGGTTGCCTGCAGCACCAAGCCCGTCGTGAGCCTCAACTCAAGTATTGTGAGCGAGTCGATTGTCCCCTCATCTAGCTCCTTAAACATTTTTTTGCCTGATGTACTTGGAGAACGGCCATGGCGCGAAGCCTAGATGCAGCTCCAACCCCGATACGCCAGTGGCACCAAGAGAACAGCGATGTCCCATTACAGAACCACGCACTGTGCCCACTATCGAAAATGTGCTCTTTTGATAACCTTTGAAAATACACTACTGAAGCTCACGTGGTCACACCAGCAGTGTTGTCTGAACCAGGCATACATCTATGTTCCGAAGAACAAAGGGTAAGGAATGATCCCTTCTGTTCTTTTTTTATACCTGTCATCTCGGGAGGGGACATTAATTGATTCATTTGCCAAAGTTAATTGGCATTTTATAATAGGCTCAGATGTAACAGGTTATCACGTACAAACCCCATTCGGTCTCAACACAACATGGGGAGACCAACTGAAAGGAACTTAGAATTATCTCCATACATCCTTCATCGCTAATGTTTATCCGTCCCGCGTTTTCTGTCGCATGTGTCGGGCTGGCATGTGTGTTTGTGTGTTTGCATTTACACCCCATGGCATTCCTCTGGTTGGCATTTATATGACTGGCCACAGGTCTCCATTGATCACTCCCAGTATCTCGCCCACAACCATCAGATCCATCTTGACACTTCCATCCCTTCCCTCTTTAAAGAAGTAAGTGGTGGGTGGAAGACATTCCCAGCGCTCTGCTCATCTCAAACCAGTTTGACTAGCGATGTTTAATGGAGATGTTCACAGTTTCAAACCCGCAGGCTGCTTTCCTCTCTACTTTATACTGACCACAGCTGTCGAATGCAAAAAATCATTTTTGGGTTGAAAGATTGATTCTTGATTCCAAAGAGAAATCCGTCTTTATGAGTTTGGAATTATGGACATACGTCACATTCAACACTTTAAATGCCTGTCAACATCATGTTGAGGCGTGAGGTCAAACATTATTGTGTTTTTATCCGAGATAAACACAGCTCTCGTGTTTGTATTTGTTCATATGGCATCTATATTTGTCTTGCCCTCTCCAGTATGGCTGGAATGTTGACTCGAAATTCTTCTGAAGCACCATCTATGTTTGAGAATTTTATGCAGAAGAACAAATAATTCCTTTAAACATCTGGATTGCTTTTGTTCAGGTGAAACTGGTCGAGCAGACACAGCAGGTTTCATGCACGCTTGCAATGTTGAGTTTGTGTATATTGTGTTCATGTTGTTTTGATGGCAAACAGGAGCTTTTATTGAAGTGTCATGCGTGTTTATTGCAGTGTGAAGTCTAGTTTGTGATTAATGATATTATAAGACCTCATCATCTGTGTGTGTTTTTGGGTGTAGGAACACGTCCAAGCGTGGTGAGTCGTTCGGCATCAGTCGTATTGGCAGTAAGATAAAGGGGGTGTTTAAGAGCAGTACAATGGAAGGAGCCATGCTGCCACAGTACGCCATGATTGAAGGAGAAGATGACATGGTGAGACAGATCACTTTTAACACCATATCAATACAAGTACCTAATGTTAATAGTAATTGACATGATCCTTTTTTTAAACACTTCTCTAAAATGACCTGGTACGAGTGTATGCAGTTTATATTGTGAGTAATAGAGAACATGTGCAGGTGGAGGAGGCAGCAATGGTGTTTGAGGATGACTCTCCAGGGCCCGTGGAGTATGCTGGGACTCCAGGAACACTGCGAAACCTCTCTGCTTGGACCATCTCCATCCCTTTTGTTGACTTTTATGAAGATGAGGTGAAGAAAGAACGCATACCGGTCTTCTACATCGAGGTGGAACGTCATGACAGAAAGAATGGTGAGGAGAAGTTACCATCAGGTGTGGATTTGGAATGAGGAGATATCCATCACATATGTGTTCCAGTACACATTTCTGTCTAAAGTCGAATGTAAAAAAAACACTTGACACATGAGACTTCATTCAAAACATAATGGACTAAAGCCCCCTTAGTCCAACTATTTTCTACCCAGGTTTTGGGGTTGGATCAGGAAGCAATTGGTTAAATGAGGATGCAGCATTAAAGACTTTATAAAACAGAAGGTTACACACACACAATCACTTCATATTAATGTGACACACAGTCAATAGAAATATAATTTCTAAAATTTAAACACTAAACTTTTACCGGCGTGAGCTGGAACGTCTTTAAAAATAAAACATTGTATCTCAAGGAAAGATAAGCAAAGTCTTGGTTCACAGCCAAGCACTGCACAATATGTTGCGATCTTAAACCAGCGTCTTGCTTAAACCAGTGTGCAGGACTACAGATTTAGTCATTGAAATCTTCGGTAGTGTAAGGTACATTATGAAGAGATCTGCGCCTACATATTCTTTTTTAGGAGCAAATAAATTACTTGTCTTTTCAAATGATATTAATAGTCTCGAAGAGGCTTCTGTAAGTGTTGGATGTAAACATTCTTAAAATAACGTACGAAAAGTGTGTATGAAAAGCTACAGTCAAAACAATGTGTTTTATTTATATTGTTAATATTAAATGATGGGGTTATAGCCACCATAGCCCACCCTGGGAAACACTTTGAGAAACACAGTTGTATATACAGTAAATAAAACTAATCATATATAAACACCAGCAAGTAATAATAATGAAGACAATGTTGTGCACACAGACTCAAATGAATGTTTTCCTGATGTTTCTGCAGTGGGTCATGAGATGGAGAGCTGGTTTGTCTACAGAAGATATCTGGAGTTTTATGTGCTAGAGTCCAAACTCACAGAGTTTCATGGTAACATCTCAATCTCGTTCTCTCTCTTGTCTCTGTTTGGATAAAAGCATTGGTTGAATGCATTCATGAATGAATGAAAACCATGGGCCTGCTTGGTTTGTTCAGGTTCATTCCAGGATGCACAGCTGCCTTCCAAAAGAATCCTCGGACCAAAAAATTATGAGTTCTTAACTTCTAAACGTGTGGAATTTGAAGAATATTTACAGGTAATTTACGTTTTCTCCAGCACACGAAGAACTGCAGTAAAATTCTCTGAAGTATTCATATTAACAAAAATTCTGAGCTTAATGGCTTTTGTTTGAATACCGAGATGTGTTGTTTGTGTTTGTGTAGAAACTTTTACATCATCCAGAGTTGAGTAACAGTCAGCTGCTGGCGGACTTTCTGTCTCCTCACAGTATGGAGACTCAGTTTTTAGACCGAGCTCGTGCAGATGTTAATCTGGGTATGTTGAACATCTCACATCAACTAAATCTCTGTACAGGCTGTCATGTCAAAAGAATGATCAAATCTACAGTTAAATAACGTTTATTTTCATGTTACGTATATAATACTGTTTTTAACAACAGTTTTTTTGGAGTGTTTACAGCCATACAAGTTTATCTTTATTAGCAACAGTGTGATAGCGATACACTTTAATCTAAATTAAGTTGCACGTGTGGTATTTTGAGGACCGGTCACTCATCTGTATAAGTGATGATGTCATGAAAATGCTAATTAACACATGGCGTCGTCCCCCAGTACTGTTTATCAACTTCTAAATCACTTAAAAATAAGTTCCATTGAAAAAAGTTATTCATACTGAAAATGTATTTTAACATCACAGCCTTATTGCTACACAAACAACGATAACTTTCGTACAATAGTGTGTATTTTATTCTAATATTTAAGTAAGCCGATGTAGAATTCTCATGATTTAATCATCTACCAAGTGACACATCTAACAGACATTCACTTCAGAGTCCAGACCTGAACTGCTTAACAAAAACCATATCATCATGAATATATACAGTAGATACAGAGTGTTGATCTGTAAATATCTTCTATTCATTTATGACACTAGAGTAATGTTCTCTTTATTTCTCTATAGGAAAGATTTTTAAGTCTGTTCCAGGGAAACTCATTAAAGAGGTATGAATTCCGAACTTTCACATCAATGAAGTCACAGTATCTTCATGTCTTTCTCATGTCTTTATTCTCTGTTCCACACACTGACTTTATCCACACAGTCAAAGTGACTGATCATTTTATTGTCTGATCATGTTTAACAATCGCTAAACTTGTCCTGGTGTAGAAGGATTCCCTTTTTTCTTTACTTCATATCAAAGTCTTAAATCTTTATTTTTTCACTTAAATTTAACAGTCATCAATGTTTAAATACCTGCAAACGTTCATTAAAACACTTAATTATTAAATTATAATTATGTAGTCATTTTACAAGCTCCAGAAAACACATTCATTTAATTATGACATTTAAAGCAAAAATAAGATTGCACGAGCTTCTATACCCAAAAATCACATTTTTGTTAAACACTTTAATATATCTCTTTAGCATCTTTTGTGTTTGCTTGGTAATATTCTTATTGTGATTTAACGATAATGTGTGTGTGATGTCTGTAGAAAGGACAGAATCTGGAGCCGTTTATTCAATCCTTCTTTAGCTCGTGTGAATCTCCTAAACCCAAACCAAGCAGACCTGAGCTCACCATCCTCAGTCCAACTGCTGAAAACAACAAGAAGGTGTGTTCACTGCCATTAAATACATATAAAGAGTTCATCATCAAAACATAGAGTTAGAATAAATCTTTTTATTATGTCATCGTGTTTTTATTGTGTCAGTTTGCTGTATTTGAGTTGTGGTTAAATCCAAATAATTAAACTGCAGTTTGATTGATAACAATTGTAATGCAGAGTAAAAGAACATGAGTTTCCTGGATTTGGAACTTTGGAACTAGTTTGAAACTTTCCTGCTCTTTTTGTTTGATTGTAAGTAACATTTTCCTGTTGTGTTATTCAGCTGTTCAATGAGGTCTACAGAAACAATGCCAATCTACCCGAGGGTCTGGAGAGAAAACACAACCAGAATTATTTCATGGAGCTGATGGAGGTGGATGGAGCGTATGACTACATCATGTACATAGGTGAATGCTGAACGTTTGACCCATCCCAGCAGGTTTAAACTGTTTACTAACACAGAATGTTCTGTTTGTGTATGAGCGCAGGCCGGGTTATATTCCACATGCCGGACTGGCTTCATCACATTCTGAGCGCTGGTCGTATTCTTCTGAAGAGAACTCTTGAGGCGTATGTGGAACATTATTTCCACTTTAAACTTGAGCAGATCATGCAGGAACATCGCCTTGTGTCTCTCATCACTCTACTGAGAGGTCTGGAAACTCTTCTTTAATACTGGACATAATAGACATCATACTTTATTTACCTGCATGTGTTAATACTTAATCTCTACAGATGCTATTTTCTGTGAGAGCACAGAGGAGCGATCTCCTGAAGACAAACAGAAACGAGCTAAGCAGACCTTTGAGGAGATGATGAACTATCTGCCAGGTACATTTACGGTTGGATGTGTGACTTCATGTCCAGTGTAAAACAAGTCTGATAGTAAAACGCATGTCTGATGCGCAGTGATCTTGTGCTGGAGAACCTTTTATAAACATTGCTTTACATTAAACACAGAAGTTAGTACACAAGGCATAACAAGGTAGTTTTGTGTTTTTAGATGCTGTGGGGAAGTGTATTGGTGAAGAATGGAAGTATGAGGGTGTGAAGTTACTCTTCACGGCCGTCCAGCAGCCGCTGCTCAATAAACAGGTTTAACCTGACGGATCCATCATCATCATTCTCTCTCTTTGTCACATTCTATCTTCTCTGTAACTTTTTGCATTTCTCTCTCTTTAACAGATAACATACGTGTTACTGGACATAGCTGTTCAGGAACTCTTCCCAGAGCTCTCAAAGGTACAGTAGCCCTTGTACTGGAACCATCAGTTCATATTATACCTTGTCGATAGTGTTTAAACATCAGGAAAATGTCTATGCACAAGTTTTCTATTTTGAAAAAGATAAATAAACCTGAGTTATGGCTGTGACAAGAACGGACTGTTTTTGGAAGACAGACCTCTTAAGATTAATGTGATCTAAAACATACAAGTTAGACGCTATAATATCCAACAAATGGCTAAATGCACGCTTTGTATAAAACATAAGATAATTACTATATTTTTATTGTCATATGTCTAGTTATGAGTATGATGTAGCTTTAGGGATGTGACATTTCTGAAAATGGTATAAGAACTTTATACATCTCATATCCAAGTCATCACTTTTTCGAACTTGCGCTTTCATCACTTTTTTTCATCACTTTTTCGAACTTTTTCGAACTTTCTGGTCGGTACTACAGAACATACAGTTGTCTTTTATAAAGCTGTTAATCATTTCAGATTTGTGTTTTCTTTCATTAAAACTGTTTGCAGGACAATCAGAAAGCTGGTCTCTCCGTCTCCACCAGAGGGATGTGACACACAACTAACATCACAACACATTTTATCGGGCTACTATAGCTCAACTATTTATTCATTATAATGAGCTAGTACATCATGTTTCATGGAGTCAGGAGCACTGGATGCCATGAGGGACTTCAGATCCAGTAGAACTACACACAACAGAAGTGTAATTATCACATCAATAAAAATACAACACTTCAAAAACATTGTGCTGCATTTCATATGATATCACACACAGACACATGCACACATCTGAAAAAGGTATTTTGTAAAATGTACTAAATAAAGGTCTGAATATATATCTGCCTTATTTGTTCCTTACATGACTTGTTTATAAAATATGATTTTATTTCAGTTGTTTTAAAATATTAATTTTAAATATTGCATCGACAGATTCAGACAGTGTTGAAGATTTCATGAATCAATATATACAAATGTAAATGTGTGAGCATACACATTTTTTGCTTTGGGTATGGCTCATAAGGAAACGCTTGCAAGCCGGGCTTAGGTTAGAGTTAGATATTTAACTGTATTTAATTCGGTATTGGTGGCCTGTGTGCATGTTGTGTATGGACTGTGTGATTGTTAAATCTCATGAGCAGTGAGAGCATATTTCTTCTGAGTGTCACAGACGATGCACGGCTGTTGTCTGAACGGAATATATGAGTAAGAAAGCCTCATGTGAATAAAGAATTGTGTCGATGCTGATTATTAATTGGAAATCTTTATATAATGCAATATAAGCTAAAGAATCAAGTGTGGGTGAGAGTATATTATTTGGATGAAGTGTCTGCAGGCTGATAGTGTGCATCTGATGTAGATCACCAGAACAGAAAAGAATGGTCTCACCAGGCCATGAAACCTTTAATAATTCCCTCTGAGACAAAAACAAATATATTCTGGATAGCGCTGATAAAAATAGATAGTAAGATATGGTTTGAGTATATTATATTACAAATAGAAATATGAACATGACAATACACACAGATTTAGGGAAATTTGATCTCGGAAAAGATGGGAAGGGGAAAATTACACAACAATACAAGCACAGTTTCAGAAAACTCATTATTTCGATTCCTTAGCTTAATCTCATGAAAAAACATTGGGCATAAAAGAGAAAGTTATTTTTGCATTTCATTCTCATAAACAAAAACAAAACTTGAGGCCTAATTTTCCAATGTGAAACATACAGTATATAAAGAGTTTCTTCTAAAATGATTTGTGAATAAATGAATAGATCCTCTTTGCCATTAAAGTGAAATATTGCCCGATATAAAAGATCATTATAGAATAAAAAAGTCAAAGGCTTCTGAATCGGAACTCTTCATATATCCACAGACCTGAAAAAGTAATTATGCAAAAAACGAAATGTTCTGTTGTATGATGTTCTGCAGTCGTAGATGTATCTAGTCATCTTAATCTCTATGCATTTCAAGAATATTGTATAAATCTATAAAGATGGATCAGAGATCCCTGTATTGCCCTAATGAGAATATGAGTTTTACAGCCTCGCTATTTGTTCATCACAGTGTTTCACTTTTTACGACGCTAATAAACATTGGATTACTTTAACCCATCTATGACTACACATCCGCATCATTGCATTTAAAAGCTCCGGTTTAATCGAGAACCATGAGACAGACGGTCCACATGAGCACCAGGACAGATCCTCTCCATCCGACGGCAGAACTGACAAACCGAATGCGTCCCTCCACCGCCGGATGGACTCTCTTTCTCTCGGTGATGTAACTGGCAACCACGGCTATGTCCAGATCGCCTGTGATCACAGTAAGAATATACACTCACATCATACATCCATTAACTGTATATGAGATATCGTGTTAAATGTGCAGGAGTCTCACCGCTGTCGTGTTTGAGTTTCTGTTCTTTGATCATGGTGAAATTGTCTCCTCCGCCCACCAGATAGGAGGGCAGCACCAGTTTATAAATCTTCTGAGGGATGAGCGGCTCATATTGAGGAACGCGACAGTCCGTGCACAGCACGTTTACACTTTTAACACGCTGTCCTGGAGGCTTTGATAAATCATACACCAGTTGAAAACCTGGCCGGGAAAAAATCAAATGGAAATAATTCGTTTCTCGTCTTGAGCTCATGACTTCATGTTTTCCCGGACGAATACATCATGTGTCCACTGAAACAGCTCCATCTCATTCCGTTCATGATGAGAGAATGAATGTGACGTTTTGTATGTTGCAGGTCGATGGATGGGACCATGGTTTTGTTTGAAGCTTACAGCAAAATGAGCTGCGGTTCTCTTGACATCTTAAACACATTTCTTCGAAAGGATGTCAAGAACCATTTCAGACATCTCTTTTATTTCTGCTGACAAACCCTTAACTGTGACATAGATATAAAGTTCCAAACATTCAGAACTGAAGAAGTTATATAAATGCAGAAATCTGGATTTTGTTCTTCTTCCTTCTCTACGATAGAGCTTTATAAAAAATCTCACACTTCAACCTTTTGAAATATACTCACGAAGAAAAAAAATGAGCTCTTAAAGAAAATGTGTGTGCGTCAGACCGTCTCTTGTGTTTGTGCTATATTTAGATGTCATTTTTTGTGATATTTATTTCTTGTCTCAGACAGAACAGAATTTTTCTCTTCCACACTTCTGCTCAATATTAAACATGAAAAATCTTGTATTCTATATTCCAGTAGATTTATAGTTGAACTTTCCATCTGAACTGCTTGAGTAGATTGATATCCGACTACACGTGAAAAATACGCATCAGCCCACGCTAACACTTGTTTATCTTTCAGCTTTAACCATAAAAAATACATTTTAAATGACATTAAAAATGAAAATAAAACTTTAAAACTTTAAGACATTAAAGTTACTTTCTTATTTTAAAGTACTAGTAAGGAGGAGCTGGAGCTTTAAATATTGCAGGTGCATAACACCGTTTAACCCAGATGTTTCCTGTCTGACGTTGATACTTTAAATAATCAAACATCAAAAAATAAACCATTACATAAACATCAATTAATGTACAATATAGACGTTTTTTTATCAGCACTCCTTTCCTGTCTTATACGTTTTGTGATTTTCATGTAGAAACTACCCTGGAAAAACATTTTCAGTTCAGCGAAACCTTGTGAATTATATTGGAGTTTTAAGTTTATTATGTTCACATTTTTACTACAAATTCCGACCATGATAAAGCCTGGCGAACGGATATCTCTACACAAACAATCCTTCCCAAAGTAATATTACATATGGTTGTGATGAAGGAAATATTTAGAATAAGCTTTAAATATCATTAAGTGATGAAAGCAGCATGAGAGATGGAAGTGTGATTTACCTGACACCTGTAAAAACTCTCCGGTGTTTCCTCCATACCTGTGGACCGAATGTTCAAAAACCTTTCTCAGCGTTGATCCGTTCAACTGGACCAGATCAAACGTTCCTCCAAACGGCATCACAGACGTCAGATCTTCCATTGTTATTGAACCTGTTATGTGTAACAAATGCATGACAAATTTGACCAACAAAATCCTCTGTTTTATGAATTTAGATGCACTGTAACACACCATTCTTGTTTTTCTCATCTATTGCATCACGAATGGCTCCACCGTTGAGAATACAAGAACTGACATGATTCCACTGCTTTTCATCTGCATATTTAATGTTATTATGAACCTATAACACAAACAGACATTACAATGAACTAAGAAGAACATTAAAAATAGGCCTAAAAACAGATTTACTGACCATGGCATCACAGATCAAGTTTCCCAGATTACATTCCCGAAAACGACATTCTGCAAAAGTCCCGTTGAGATACACGAGAGTTTGTCCTACATATTGAGCGGAGTAATTGGCCAGATTCTGATTCCATGATTCCACTTCAGCATCAATGACCGGATCTACACAAACGTATTCAACATTAATCCATTAGATCCGTTTCAAGGCACGCTGTAATTTTATAAGACAGATGATTCCGATGATAGATGATGAGTATTCGCAGTGTCTGTGTGTTCAAATCCTTCTTAAGAAGCACATTAGGTGGTGGAGGAGCTTTAATATTTTTTTCATTTTGGTGTAATGTGTTTATTTTAATAAAAACTTGACGGATATAGAATTACGTTCCAATAAACTCCAGTGGGTTGTGGTTTACAAAGAAAAACAGTGATGTACTTTCTACTTCACAGCACATATGGGAAAACTTGTTTCTGTTTTTGTATAACTTTCATAGTTCCTCAATAAGATCTCGGTTCCTTTGGTGTGCGTGTTTAAGTACATTTCAACGGTCTGTAGAGTTACAAATCCCAAAGTTCATGATGATGTCACATTTGGCAGTGCATGATGCAGTGACTGATTATGATTACATCTTTGGAATTTCTATATAAAGGTGAACTTGTCTAATCTGAAGTGGACCTCTTTTGAAATAGTTCTGCATTTTCTGCTAATACATACAGAATAATCTGTAAACAGTACACAATTTACTGTATTATTATAAAGGAATTTCACACATTCATTTGTTCCGTTGTTTGACCTGTTTTTGACACTTTAGCACTTATGCTTTTGTGAAATTTTACGAACTGGAATTACTTTACAATAAATAAATAAATTCTCTGTTATTTTTCATTTTTATTAACATTAAATGAACTTCATTTCTTCCGTTCTGTAACTCAGGTCTGGTGTTCACTCACCCTTTATTATAGAGGAGTTCAGAAGAATTGGATTTCCTGAACTCTTCAGCACATTTCCATTAGAATCGAACGTCACTTTCAAATATCCCAGATACTTTCCAAAAGCAAAGGCCTGAACCACGGGAACCTGACGCCCGTCATCTGACTGAACCATGAACGGATACGGACCTTCTGGAACCTCATTGGAGGGAGGAGTTCCTGACAACAAAAACCCAATAACTCTTAACATCAGTCCCACGATAAAGTTTAAACAGTCATTAAGATGTATTGTCCTCCAGCAGGCTTGTGGTAATGCTCTTTTGTTCGGTGTGTCCAAAGAGAAAGTGAATATCTGTATTGTTTTCTCCTTTAGATTTGGCTCAGCAACAGAATGTTTGAATCGGTACCAAGCAACGCGAGTCTGCAAATAAAGTCTTGCCATGAGCTACTCGAGCCAGAGGAAACGTTTATGTCCAGAGTCTGTTTCTTAAGATCCTTACTACATCGACATGTATGAGATTGGCTATTCTTCACACTCAGTTTTTATACTTTGATTTGAAAAGAGGACAGACAGACACGGATTTACAACATTTTATTACTATATCTAAAGGTTAGGCATAATTTTAGAATAACTCGAGTAAGAGAATAATTCATACCTGTGTATAAGAAAGTATTGGTGTGTCCTCCAATCACAACATCAACACCTTTAACTTTCTTTGCGATCCTCTGGTCTTCAAGAAATCCAGAATGTCCGAGAGCTATGATCTTATTAACACCCAGCGTGATGAGTTTATTCACTTCAGTCTGAAGAGCAGAGACTTCATCTTCAAACACAAGACCAGGACCTGAACGAATACACAAACGAGACTGGACTTATCCCGATTCAAAATTGAATTTAAGATTTTCGAGACCTTACAGCGGATTCAAGACGTATCTTGATCTTACATCAGATTTAAGATTTATTTTGATCTTTAACCAGATATAAGAATTGCCCTGATCTGATACCAGATTCAAGATGTATCCTGACCTTTGCAAGGGTCCTGTATGTCCTGTATTGTTTCTTGTTGATCTGGTTCTATTGTTTTGTTTTTACCCTTCTTACAATCATGGATCCGCAGTGGGATTCCCTCCAGCGGAACAGCTGCTGTTGCTCCATCAGGGCTCCCAGCCCCTTGAGACCACACCTAGGACCCTTTGGACACTGTACCCCATACCCATTATCCAGATAAGTCTTAAAAAATGTATAGCACATAAGTCTCAATGAACCACTCGGGTCACAGCTGTTCCCGTTGGAGTCTCAAGGGAGCTTTAAGGCATGACATTGAGGGGATCAACCTTCACTGTGGGCCAAGTAGGATGGTGGTCCCAAGCAAACCAGAGTTCAAGCCAGCATCCACGCGTTGCAGAGTTGACATTTCCTAATAAGGACGCCGTGCCAGAGCTCAAGTTGGTGTTTGCACCACCCAAGATGGCTACCTCGACTATTGTAAGTCGCTTTGGATAAAAGCGTCTGCTAAATGACTAAATGTAAACGTAAATGTACCATGACAGAGTTTACACCAGAGTCCACGCCTCCCAAGATGTCCGACTCACCAGTGTCCGCACACAACATGGTTGATTCATATTTGCGGCAGCCAACGTGGCCAACTCTCTTGTGTCCGTGCCCAAGATGGTCAACGCCCAAGGTGGCCAACTCAAGGCCCGCCCATGCTCCAGGTCAGCCCACGGTAACGCCGGCGCCAGGTCAGACAATGTCCCATGCACCGGTGCCATACAATCTGCCCCTTACCAAACCTTTGGCAGACTCAGATTCAATCTTAAAGTGCCTAAAAATAATATTTTTCGTCTACAACCACCCCAATTCTTCATTTTACCCCCTCACTCTTGTTTTCACCTTTTGTTATCTCTGCTTTTTACCACTTCACCATCTACTCAATTCTTTGCATTTGTATTGACATTTATTCATCTGAAAGATGCTTTTATCTA
>CM065658.1:1911675-1926463 GCA_033220385.1 Triplophysa yarkandensis | reverse complement strand
TGTCCAGAATTCTAACACACTTGATCATTTGAACTTCAGGACCGGTTCTGTTCAGAAGAAGATGAACATGTTCTGTTATCTTACCATGGCATCATATCCGAGTCTGTTCATGAAATGAGCCACTTCTGCTCCTTTATAGAAGTTGAACCAGACTGTGCCCTGAAACTGATCCCCGGCGTCCAGCAGCAGCACGTTCCTCTCTCGGCTCCGGATCTCGCGGATCTTCGTCGCTCTTCGTGCGACTCCGGCGAAACACGGAGCGCTGCTGCTGCACTTCCCCGAGTCTTTATTCGTCTCATCCACTCTGGCGTGGACATCGTTCGTGTGGAGGAGTGTGAGCTCAAACTGTGAACACGTGAACATGCGACAGTGAATCCACAGCAGGAGAAACCCGACGAGCATCTTCATCCTGAGCGCATCACAGTTGTTCTTCTGATGCTCCTGAGCTGGGCGGACCCAGCACATTTAACTTCTTGAGATTATGTCACTTCCTGAGAAAACTTTCACTGTGCTCTATCTGGAGGCAATTACACTTCTCTGGAATCACTTTAATGTCACATCAAAACACTCATGTTGAACTAATCACTGAGATCCAGTTTCATCACATTTTCTGCTTATATATCCATAGGTCCACAACTATATTCTGTTACACTATACATCACACTTTACTGTGATACAGAACCATACATGCTGCAACAAAGCCGAGAAGAAGGTTGGGCGATCTCCATAAGACCTTGCACTACAACATTAATCTCTACGTGGGATTGTTTGGGAGAGGGATAAAAAAAGGAAACGTTAAACATCATCTCGATAGTTTACAAACCGATCTAATTACTCAAATACTTAATACTCGCACTGCGAGTAGATATCGATGGTGATGTTGGGGTCACGGGTGGCTTCTTTCTTCTGAAAGCGTGCCACCACTTCGTCAGCTTCCTTTGGTTTGCTGACTGCGGCTTCGGGATCCTATGGATGTCAACCCGTGAGCCTCGTGGTCACGGAAACGTCTGTACCCCTTCACGCTCGTCCACCCCGTCAGCGGGAGGCTGAGAGCCGTCTGTTGGATCCACGCAGTCCTGCATGGTGAGTACCAGTCATCAGTCGCAGCATGACGAGTCCGGATCGCATCGTTGGGCTTCCGCTTCCGGCGGCTAAGCCCAGGATGAGCCGGATCCAGAAATGGTGGCCATGCTTGCCCGGGCCTCGAGTATTGGGCTTCAGTGTACGGCCCCGCCGTCATCCAAATACTCACGGTTGGATGCATGGTACCTTGGATCTGAACTGAGTGTGAAGCAACGCTCTGCCCCGGTGTCGTTCTGCCCAGGAGTGCAAGTTCGCAAAGTTGTGGAATGTGCCATTCACGGCACATTAACGACAGACGGCGTCTTCCGCCTCTCACTGCCCTCGACGGGGGAGCAGTTAGGGGCTCCTAACCGCCGCCGCCTGGAGGGATCTACCTAGGCTCCCTTCCAAGGCGTGTGTAAGAATTCTTCTGTTGTATGTTGTCTAGGGTCAGCTAATTCTAGCAAATAGCAGAGCACTCAAGCAAACACAACAACCAAGTGAGTTAAAACACAGATGGTTTATTGTTAACGCTTAATGAAAGGTGGGTCAGTGCCACTATTTCTACAGGAACACATCAGGTTGCATAACTAGATTAAGATAACGCTTTCGGGCACCTTGACATTTTAGACAAAAAGGAACTTAACCCTAGTTTATCATTATAAACAAGAAGAAAATGTTCTTTCGGGTGGACTGAAACTGCTGAGTTTGCCTAAAAGAAGAAGACACCAGACAAGAATACATTTCGTAAAACATTTCATAAAAGTATATTTCCACGGCGTGCAAGATCTCTTCCACCCTCGGATCGAAGGCTTGCACGGCCGCTGGACCGCCTGCTTTCTCCCTTCATGCCATAGCAATCCTGCATGTTCACCAGGCCAAGGTTATTGGGATCTCGATGTGGTCCTTGCCGTCCATTCCGAGCCCCCCCTGGAGCCTCTTTGAGAGACTGACGTTCCTTGATTCATTACGAAGACAGCTTTCCTGATGGTGCTCGGGTCAATCGAGAGGGTAGGGGAACAACAGGCACTCTCCATGTCCAAGGAGTGTCTTCAGTATGGACCGGCCAACTCTCACGTTGTCGAAAAACCCTGGCCCTTCTAGGTGCCCAAGGTTCCTACCACTCCCTTAATGACCCAACTGCTTCAGTGCTGTGTACGGTACCGGCTCTTCGCCTTAACTTCGATGCAGACAGAGCTTCAGGAACTCTAAACAGCTTTTTGTCTAGTGTTTTGTCTATACTTGTCATGGAGCTCAGCACAGAGGAAGGGCTGTCTCCAAACAGCATGGCTTACCAATGCCAGAACCTGGCTTGCCCTCGCAGGGAGAACTCACTCCACCCGAGATGTAGCCTCCTCGCGAGCACTGGCTGACGGCACCTCTCTGGCATGCACATTTCCTTCACCAATTTCATTGGCCTTTCAATTTCAAGTTCAGAGTCGACAGGTTCTCTAGATACAACCCCATACGGGACGCAAACCCCATCTTTGCGTCTTGGACACAACGTCTCGTTCCCTACATTAGGGAACCGGGGTCACACTAGTAACCTAGACGTTCTGTCTATCATTGAGCCCTCTTAGCAACCATCCTTAACAACGTAAAAATACAGCTGTGACAGTTAGGAACTTAATGAAAATTTAAAAACCTAATATATATAAATTAACATATAACTTTACTTTTAATAAAACTAAGTGTGTCCTGTGTAAAACGATGTGGCAAACGTTTTGTGAAAGCAAGAAGGTACTTGAGGCCGGGCTGTCTCATGAATAGAACAGGGCTAAATACTATGTGTAGAATTTATTGTGGTTTAACTATATCATCTAGAAATGAATGTTTAGTTCTATAATTAAAACAAGGTTCATTCTTGTTAATAATGGACACTCAGTCATGTTTTCTGAAGAACATTGGTGCAACACATCAGTTACAATCCTGTGGGAACAATAGAAGGATGAGTCAGATAGGAAAATCTCCTTTTTTAAACAACGGAGGTCATCCGTCATAAGTGAGAGAGCCGGTCAACGTACAGCAAACATTGAGATGACAAAGTTCTTCAGAATACTGATGCTCAGATGTTAGTTTCAGATGTAATATCCATGGGAAGTCTCTCTTAAAGTTTTAAAAGATGTGTTTGGTTTTTCAACAATCATTTAACTAAAATGTCACATTTATTATAAAAATTTAAACTTTTTTATGTGCTGTAAACACTCATCTGTTCTCTGTTTGTTGGCTATTATTGCTTTTGGTTTGTGGTTTGTATTTCATAGAAACTGCTCAGAGTACATCATCTCCCAGAAGTATTTTTCACATCCATAACTCTTTATGACACAGCCAGATTGTGCACAGACGCATTGTTTTCTTAGATCTAAAGGTCTTTAAGAAAATATAAATATGATTTAATGTGTCGGTAATAAACTCTGAGAGGGTGTGCTTTATCATGAATAACACATTCAAGTTCCCGGGATCCATCATGTCTCCGGATCTGAAGTGGGATACTCACGTCGACTCCATTGTTATAAAGGCCCAACAGATACTGTACTTCCTTCGCCGGCTGAGGAAGTTTAATCTGCACAGGAACTGATTTTACTCCGCTATCATCGAGTCTGTTCTGTGCACATCCATCACTGCCTGCTTTGATTCAGCTACTAAATCAGACCTCAGAAGACCTGAAAAGAAGCTTCTTACTGCTGGAAGGATTATTGGTGCTTCTCTGCCCACCATCCAAGAGCAGTTTACACCCAGAGTAAAGAGAAGAGCCATGAAAAACACTCACATATAAAAGTCATCCCTTTTTTTTTTACTGTTGCCAACGTGCGCCGTATACAAGGACAGACACGGGCACAGTTCCTCAAGCATCCAGTTAAATATCCCCTATGTAGTATAGATATGTGCAATAACCTTCTGTATATTTACATCCCTTCATCTCGTTCTATTTTGTTTTATTCCACACAACTGTACATATGATTTATTTATTTAGCAAATTCTTGTTTTACTGAAATGTTACTCTCTACTGCTGTTATTTTTTATGCTCCGATAGCACTGGGAGCTTGTGTAACCACAATAAATTCCTTGTATGCACAAACTTGGCATAAAGCCCCTTCTGATTCTAATTAAACACATGGGAACAAATGTAATACCCAGCTATATATTGATAAGAGAATAAAAAAAAACTATATTTTACGATGATAAAAACGATGATAGAATGTTTCATATTTGGGTGAAAGTGTTAGAGGTTGGGTGAAAGTGTTTTTCCGCACGTTTTCTCGTGTAGCTCTGTTTTGTCGTGAGCTTTCAGCATATGATCAGCTCTTGTACACCATGAAAGAATGAAATCTTTTTTAAGAACCTAATCCCACGTTACTTTTCTTCCCCATTGCTTGTTTTACACCTAAACGTCCTTCATTCCGATTGATTCCTGCTGTGGGATGATGTGATGAAAATAAAAACACAAACACAATAATAACAAATAAGCCAACTACATGTTTATAGTGTGAATGGTGCACAGTTCACAAAATACTGGACGTTTTAACCTACGGTTGGGTGAAATACAGACACAATCAACTGTGTAAGCCGTTTATGATGAGCATTCAGAAGAAAACAAGAACAATTCAAGAACAACTAATATCTTAGAACTTAGAAGATTGGGTCAGATGTGATGTTCTCTCCTCTTCAGACTGGTTCTGTATGACAGCAACGTTCTGTCTCATCGAGTCTTACAGCTGTGGTTCTGTAGAGACCTCCGATCCTCCACATGTACAGAGAGAAGAGAGGAAACTCATCTGAGAGAGAGAACGCTTGGGTTTCCAGCTGTTTTATGAACTCTTGGTTCACATCATCATGAGTTAATCCAGACAGCTGCTCCAACAGCCAAAACACATAGAAAGAATTCTCATAGCAGATCCAATCCATGTGGCGATCTGTGCAACTCTGAACAACACAAAATCACAAATAACTTAGCCTATGTGAAACAACACGTCTCGTATTTCACTTCCTCTGCTTCACACATGGAGCCTGTTTAAAATGACCTCACGCCTGGGTTTCTCATGTCATAGACATAAATCCTGTCAATCAAGTGGTGGGGGTGGGTTTACACTTTGGTTTGGTGTGTCACCATCATGCTCTAAATTAACTGCATATTCATGGTTTTCTAAATCAAGTTGATTTATTGCATGAGACATTATTTTCCAGACAAAATATTTTATGCTTATGGACACTGCCATAAAAACAAGATGTTCATCTTATTTGATTCTGAATTGAAAAAATGTGAATATGTAACAGATGGACATTTATTGCTAAGATAGAGATTTATGAGGTGACAGTACCTGACAGATGTTCCACAGGTGTTGTGCCATCTGAAACACATGTGACATCAGGAGCTTAATAAGAGCTTCTCTCACAACACGACTTCCTCCCAGAATCATCAGACACTCGGACATCAGACCCTTCACCGAGAACTGACAGAAGATACACATCACATCAGACAAATCATCTCACAGACACATACACTACACTATATTCAGTCCGTCAACCACAGTACTAAAGCCAAGTGTAATTTTTCTGGAGTCAGCAATCTTTGTGTAAATACAAAACCACTCGACATAACATGTTCTTGGTTTACAGCATGAGAAGTTACCACTGAAATAATAACCATGGAGTTTTACGTTTATTTTGGCTGGATGAGCGGTTTCATTTTAAGCTTCTTTTCCTCAATCTAAGCCACAATCTAAAACGGATTTAGTATCTGCTGTTACAGGAAGGGTATTCATAGTGATAGTTCAGCCACAAAAAATTCTGTCATCATTTCGTCTCATTTCAAAACAATATGACTTTTTTTCTGCAGCAGAACACAAAAGAAGATATTTTGAAAAATCGTTCTGTATATTCTGCTTTGATACATTTTTAAATCAATGTAATGTATCATATTTCATGTACAGCTTATTTGAAATAATGGAAATTGTAAAAAGCACTAAATAAATACATTTGAATTGACTGGTACCCATGCACTGGTTTTGTGGTCATACAATAGAAGTGCACTTTGAACCTTCTTTAAAATATTTTTTTGGGTTCTGCAGAAGAAAGAAAGTCCTCCAGGTTTGAATTGAAAAGAGGGTTAGTAAATGATGACGGAGTTTCATGTATTATAAGTGCTTTAAATAGTTCAACATGTTGAGTTGTCTTGTTGAACGAGATCCATTTGTTAAAAAACGAGTCATACGCACGATGTAGTATTTCTGTGCTCAATACACTCATCATATACAGCCGAAAGCTTTGGAAAGGTTCTTTCAAATATTCAACCTATCACCGTCATTAGATCACGAGTTATTTATCGGTCATTCCCCCTTAAAATCTCGCCCAAGCACCAATCAGAGAGCTCAGAAGATCATGAGCATCAGTGTTTGTATTCCAGGAGAATTCCTCATGATGAGATTGATCACGAGCGCTGCTCACGGTCCGTCTGCAGGAGCTCGACTTTATCCAGGACCAATCATAAAGCTGAATCTGTCTTCTGTCAATGAGAAGACTTTTCTAAGATATGAACAACACGATTCTAAACTACAGGAACTCAAGAGTAATATAAGAGAGAAACTGCCTGTGATAGCCCTCCTTTATGCGTATTACTCAAATCTGACAGGTTGATTAAAATGTTATCCCAGGGTTATATCTCACTCTGGAAAGTCTCAGACAGGATGAAGTGTTGTGCATGTAAGACTCTGTCACTTTTTGATAAGGTGAGAAAGAGGAAAAGAAAAGGAAATCCCAGGAAATGGTGACACATGAAGAACAATGAGAATATTTAGATAAATGGTAGCATCCTAAAGTCAACAGAGGTA
Organism: Triplophysa yarkandensis; assembly: GCA_033220385.1. Classification (NCBI taxonomy): domain Eukaryota; kingdom Metazoa; phylum Chordata; class Actinopteri; order Cypriniformes; family Nemacheilidae; genus Triplophysa; species Triplophysa yarkandensis. Next base: position 1,919,573 of record CM065658.1, on the reverse strand, counting down.
TATCCACATATAGGTGTGGATGTCATGAGAAAATATGAAATGATCGGTCTTACCACATTGACTTTATAGCCGGTGAGCAGTAAACAGATCATCTCTTTCAACAGATCCTCCACTCGACTGAAACGCTGAAGTGAAGGCCATGGATGTGTTTTTCCTCCGCTGAGGGTCCGTGACATCACCTGTGCGGTGTAACGCAGCAGCTCCGGGTGATGTACGGGCCGTCCCACGTGTGCCCGTCTGAACACGTCCAGCACACAGTCCAATAACTGCACCACTGAGTCCCAGAGCACATCATCATCCACACACAGCGCCGGCCCATGATCCCTCTGCAGACTGCTCAGACACTGCAGGAACTGCATGTGCTTCACCAGACCGCTCTCCTGATCAACGACATTCTGACTGTTCGGAGGAGTCAGAGGTAAATCCTCTGAGCTGTGTGAGCTGGTGTGAGCGTCACAGCCGGAGACACACTTTAACTGTTGCGTGTCCACACGACTGAGGTCTTCATGACCTGTGCAAGCACAAGAACGCGATCACAAAGAAACACAACAAAGCAACTCTTTCCTAACATCGTGTGTGACGTGAGATGAGGTACCGTCAGGAGGTCCGGCACACCTCTGAGCCTTCAGCAGTGAGCGTGTAAGGATCAGGTCTTGTTTGAGACGCAGAACATCTTCCTGAAGATCACGAGCTTTACATTTCCATCCGTCATCCTTCTGTTTGAGTGCTCTAGAGAGAGATTCTGTCAAGTGTCTGACGCCCTCTGATGGTCTGGATTTAATAATGGACACGGCCACTGTCAGCCTGGACACTCTCAGGAACCAGCTCACTGCTACAACACAACACAACACAACACATTACAACACAACACACCACGTCACAACCCAACACAAACAACACTGCACAACACAACACATCATAACCCAACACAAACAACACTGCACAACACAACACATCACATCACATCATAACCCAACACAACACAACCGTTACAACACAACACAACAAAACACATTACAACACATCACGTCACAACCCAACACAAACAACACTGCACAACACAACACATCATAACCCAACACAAACAACACTGCACAACACAACACATCACATCACATCATAACCCAACACAACACAACCGTTACAACACAACACAACAAAACACATTACAACACATCACGTCACAACCCAACACAAACAACACTGCACAACACAACACATCACATCATAACCCAACACAACACAACCGTTACAACACAACACAACAAAACACATTACAACACATCACGTCACAACCCAACACAAACAACACTGCACAACACAACACATCACATCATAACCCAACACAACACAACCGTTACAACCCAACATAACATTACACAACCCAACACAACACAACCCAACAACACAATACAACACAACACAACACAAAAAAACCGTTACAACATAACACAACCCAACTGTTATAACCCAACACAACACAACACAATCGTTACATAAAACCCAACACAACACAAACCAACCGTCAAAACCCAACATATAATAACACAACACAACCCAACACAACACAACAATACAAAACCCAACACATCACATCACAACACAATCGTAACAACAAAACCCAACACAACAAAACCCAACACGACAAAACAAAACACAAAACAATACAACACAACACAACTGTCCCAACCCAACATAACATTACACAACACAACACAACCGTCCCAACCCAAAATAACATTACACAACACAACCCACTACAACAACAAGAAAACACAACACAAAATAAAAAAACACAACTGCAACAAAAAACACAACACAACCCACTACAACAACAAGAAAACACAACACAAAATAAAAAAACACAACTGCAACAAAAAACACAACACAACAACAACAAAACACAACAACAACAAAACACAACAACAACAAAACAACACACATCAGAACACGACAAATCGCATTACATCACAACACATCACAACCCAACATATCACAACACAACACAACACAACCGTTACAACACAACACAACAAAACACATTCCAACACATCACGTCACAACCCAACACAAACAACACTGCACAACACAACACATCACATCACATCATAACCCAACACAACACAACCGTTACAACACAACACAACAAAACACATTACAACACATCACGTCACAACCCAACACAAACAACACTGCACAACACAACACATCACATCATAACCCAACACAACCGTTACAACACAACACAACAAAACACATTACAACACATCACGTCACAACCCAACACAAACAACACTGCCCAACACAACACATCACATCATAACCCAACACAACACAACCGTTACAACCCAACATAACATTACACAACCCAACACAACACAACACAACACAACAACACAATACAACACAACACAACAAAACCGTTACAACATAAAACAACCCAACTGTTATAAACAAAACACAACACAACCGTTACATAAAACCCAACACAACACAAACCAACCGTCAAAACCCAACATATAATAACACAACCCAACACAACACAACAATACAAAACCCAACACATCACATCACAACACAATCGTTACAACAAAACACAACACAACAAAACCCAACACAAAACAAAACACAAAACAATACAACACAACACAACTGTCCCAACCCAACATAACATTAAACAACACAACACAACCGTCCCAACCCAACATAACATTACACAACACAACCCACTACAACAACAAGAAAACACAATACAAAATAAAAAAACACAACACAACAACAACAAAACAACACACATCAGAACACGACAAAACGCATTACATCGCAACACATCACAACCCAACATATCACAACACAACACGACACAACCGTTACAAAAAAAAAGAACACAACAAAACACATCACAACCCAACACAACACAACATATCAAAAGACAACCCAGCACAACACAATACATCACATCACAACACAGCCCAACCCAACAAAACACATTACAATACAACACATGACATCACATCACAACCCAACACAAACAACACTGCACAACACATCACATCACAACCCAACACAACACAAACGTTACAACCCAACATAACATTACACAACACAACCGTCCCAACCCAACCGAACATTTCACAACACAACAACAAGAAAACACAACACAACAACATTAAAACACAACCCAACACAAAAAAAGAACACAACAGCAACAAAAAACACAAAAACAACAACAAAACAACACACATCACAACACAACAAAACACATTACATCACAACACATCACAACCCAACATATCACAACACGACACAACCGTTACAACAAAACCCAACACAACAAAACACATCACAACACAACCCAACAAAACATATTAAAACACATCACATCACATCACATCGCATCACAACCCAACCCAACACAAACAACACAAAACAACATGTTACAACCCAACATAACATTATACAATCAAACACAACACAACCGTTACAACAGACCACAACCAAACACAACACAACCGTAACATCACAACATTTAATAACACAACCCAACACACCCCAACACAACACATCACAAAAAAAAACACAACACAACCAAACGCAACCGTGACAACCCAACATACAGTAACATTACACAACACAACACAACACAACACAATACAACAACAATGAAACACAACACAATACAACAAAAAACATATCACAACACAAAAAAACACAACAACAAAAATAAACACAACACAACCTAACACATCAAAACCAAGCATGACAAAACAAAACAAAACAAAACAAAACAAAACTCCACACAAGAAAACAAAACACAAAAACACACAACACAATACAACTGTCCCAACCCAACATAACACAACAACAAAAAAACAAAACACAACAGCAACAAAAAAAACACAACAACACCGTCACAACCCAACATCACATTACACAACACAACAGCAACAAAAAATCACAACAAAACAAAACAAAACCGAACACATAAAAACACGACACAACCGTTACAACAAAACAAAACACAACACAACAAAACAAAACCCAACACAAGAAAACAAAACACAACACAACACAACTGTCCCAACCCAACCCAACACAACATTTAACAATCCAACACAAAAACAAAAAAGCACAACGCAACAGCAAAAAAATACACAACACAACAAAACCCAACACGACAAAACAAAACACAACAAAACACAACACAACAAAACAAAACCCGACACAAGAAAGCAAAACACAACAAAACACAATAACAACAAAAAACATAACACAACACAACAACAACAACAAAAAACACAACAAAACATCAACAAAAAACACAACGGTTACAACAAAACAAAACACAACACAACCGTTCCAACCCAAAATAACATAACACAACACAACAACAAAAAAACACAACGATACAGCAAAACACAACGATACAGCAAAACACAACACAACATCACAAAACATCTCAACTCAACTCAACAAAACTCAATACAACACAACAGCAACAACAACAAAACAAAACACAACACAACAAAAAACACAACACAACCGTCCCAACCCAAATTAACACTACACAACACAACAGCAAAACATCACAACACAACATCACAACAAAACACAACACAACAACACTACACAACAAAAACACAACACAACGGTTACAACAAAACCCAACACAACAAAACAAAACACAACACAACAGTTACAACAAAGCCCACAACACAACAGCAAAAAAAAAACACAACACAACAGCAACAAAAAACACAACACAACGGTTACAACAAATCCCAACACAACAAAACAAAACATAATACAACAAAACAAAACACAACACAACACAACGGTTACAACAAAACCCAACAAAACAAAACACAACACAACGTTTACAACAAAACCCAACACAACAAAACAAAATAAACACAACGGTTACAACAAAACCCAACACAACAACAACAAAAAACCCAACACAACAGCAACAAAAGCACAACACAAAGGTTACAACAAAACCAAACACAACAACAACAAAAAACCCAACACAACAGCAACAAAAAACACAACACAACGGTTACAACAAAACCCAACACAACAAAACAAAACACAGCACAACACAACACAACACAACAACAACAAAAAACACAACACAACGGTTACAACAAAACAAAACAAAACACAACACAACGGTTACAACAAAACCCAACACAACAACAACAACAAAAAACACAACAGCAACAAAAAACCCAACACAAGGGTTACAACATAAAACAAAACAAAACACAACGGTTACAACAAAACCCAACACAACACAAACTAAAAACACAACACAACTGCAAAAAATACACAGCACAACGGTTACAACAAAACCCAACACAACACAAACTAAAAACACAACACAACTGCAAAAAATACACAGCACAACGGTTACAACAAAACCCAACACAACACAAACAAAAAACACAACACAACAGCAACAAAAAACACAACACAACGGTTACAACAAAACACAACAAAACAAAACTTAACACAACACAACAGCAACATAAAACACAACACAACACAACAAAACACAACCCAACTGTTATAAACAAAACTCAACCCAACTGTTATAAACAAAAAACACAACACAACAGCAACACAACAGCAACACAACACAACACAAAACACCAATACAAAACCCAACACAACACAACACAACAAAACACAACCCAACCCAACACAACAAAACACAACCCAACTGTTATAAACAAAACACAACCCAACTGTTATAAACAAAACACAACCCAACTGTTATAAACAAAACACAACCCAACTGTTATAAACAAAACACAACCCAACTGTTATAAACAAAACACAACCCAACTGTTATAAACAAAAAACACAACACAACAGCAACAAAAAACAAAACAATATAAAACCCAAAACAACACAACAAACAAAACTAAACACAACACAACAGCAACAAAAAACACAACACAACACAACACAACAAAAGCCAACAAAACACAACACAACACAACACAACACAACACAACAATACAATACAAAACCCAACACAACACAACACAACAAAACTAAACACAACAGCAACAAAAAACACAACACAACACCAACACAACACAACACAACACAATACAACAGCAACACAACACAAGCCAACAAAACCCAACACAACAATACAAAACCCAACACAACACAACACAACAATACAAAACACAACACAACAGCAACAAAAAACACAACACAACGGTTACAACAAATCCCAACACAACAAAACAAAACATAATACAACAAAACAAAACACAACACAACACAACGGTTACAACAAAACCCAACAAAACAAAACACAACGGTTACAACAAAACCCAACACAACAAAACAAAATAAACACAACACAACGGTTACAACCAAACCCAACACAACAACAACAAAAAACCCAACACAACAGCAACAAAAGCACAACACAAAGGTTACAACAAAACCAAACACAACAACAACAAAAAACACAACACAACAGCAATAAAAAACACAACACAACGGTTACAACAAAACCCAACACAACAAAACAAAACACAGCACAACACAACACAACAACAACAAAAAACACAACACAACGGTTACAACAAAACAAAACAAAACACAACACAACGGTTACAACAAAACCCAACACAACAACAACAACAAAAAACACAACAGCAACAAAAAACCCAACACAAGGGTTACAACAAAAAACAAAACAAAACACAACGGTTACAACAAAACCCAACACAACACAAACTAAAAACACAACACAACTGCAAAAAATACACAGCACAACGGTTACAACAAAACCCAACACAACACAAACAAAAAACACAACACAACAGCAACAAAAAACACAACACAACGGTTACAACAAAACACAACAAAACAAAACTCAACACAACACAACACAACATAAAACACAACACAACACAACAAAACACAACCCAACTGTTATAAACAAAACTCAACCCAACTGTTATAAACAAAAAACACAACACAACAGCAACACAACAGCAACACAACACAACACAAAACACCTATACAAAACCCAACACAACACAACACAACAAAACACAACCCAACCCAACACAACAAAACACAACCCAACTGTTATAAACAAAACACAACCCAACTGTTATAAACAAAAAACACAACACAACACAACACAACAAAACACAACCCAACCCAACACAACAAAACACAACCCAACTGTTATAAACAAAACACAACCCAACTGTTATAAACAAAACACAACCCAACTGTTATAAACAAAACACAACCCAACTGTTATAAACAAAACACAACCCAACTGTTATAAACAAAACACAACCCAACTGTTATAAACAAAAAACCCAACACAACACAACAAAACACAACCCAACCCAACACAACAAAACACAACCCAACTGTTATAAACAAAACACAACCCAACTGTTATAAACAAAAAACCCAACACAACACAACACAACAAAACACAACCCAACCCAACACAACAAAACACAACCCAACTGTTATAAACAAAACCCAACCCAACTGTTATAAACAAAACACAACCCAACTGTTATAAACAAAACACAACCCAACTGTTATAAACAAAACCCAACCCAACTGTTATAAACAAAACACAACCCAACTGTTATAAACAAAAAACACAACACAACAGCAACACAACAGCAACACAACACAACACAAAACACCAATACAAAACCCAACACAACACAACACAACAAAACACAACCCAACCCAACACAACAAAACACAACCCAACTGTTATAAACAAAAAACCCAACACAACACAACAAAACACAACCCAACCCAACACAACAAAACACAACCCAACTGTTATAAACAAAAAACCCAACACAACACAACAAAACACAACCCAA
>CM065658.1:1881675-1906675 GCA_033220385.1 Triplophysa yarkandensis | reverse complement strand
CATCATGAGAAGAGGCTTGGCACAAGTACTCTCATCTCCAAACACTTCCAGCGTCATTTTCTCACATCTCATGAATACGTCTGCATTTCAATCACCAAATCTACATTCACATGACACCAAATCCTCTGTTTGTTATAAGAGTGATGTCTCACTCCAGTGGAAACCTTCATGTAAACACGTGAATTGTTTCGTTTGAGCTTGATCCACATGACATTTCTATTATTGGATTAAAAGGGCTGGTGTACGCCTGTTATGAAAAGGGAGAAATTAAGCAGGCACATTCTTCAGTTAACATATTTTTAGTTTAGAAAGCAGGTTTATAGTTCATGTTCAATGTGTTTGTGCTGAGCTCAGCGTGTGCCATGACAGAAATAAACTGAATCTGCTGCTACGCAGACAAGATGGATGCTGTTCCAAAAAAAGACTCTTTCAGTTCAAATTTCACAGTGAACTCCAAATCCACCGCTGAGCAGTTTCAAACTTATTCATTCACACAGACGATGAAGGTGATCAAGAGGATGAAGATGAAGAAGATGATGATAATAAAGAAGATGAAGATGACCAATACAATGAAGATGATGATGAGGAAGATGATGATGATGATGATAATCAAGAAGATGATGACCAATACAATGAAGATGATGATGAGGAAGATGATGACTATGATAAAGATGGTGAAAATAATTAGAACGATAATTATGATGAAAATGATGACTATGATGAACATGATGAAGACGATGAAGATAATGATGGTGATGAAGATGATGACTATGGATAAAAGCGTCTGCCATAGGAATAAGTGTAAATGAAATGTTTGTATCTCTTAAAGTCATCCAGCCCTTATATTTTTCAAGAACATCTGTGTGTGTTTCTGATATCTGTGATGGATGACAGTCAGACAGGATGTTAAGATTTAATAAGCAGTGATGAACTCTGAACTCTCGCAGGAGGAGAAGGTCGAGACCGATGGTCTCATTTATTTTTGATGCTCTGTTGTAAAAACCGAAGAGATGAGAGCTGTGCCAATGACAATGATCTGTAGTTTCTGTTTCATTTCCTGAACTCTCAAACAAATGCAGATCCACTGTTGGGGATTCTTAAGGCTTGACAGACATCTTTTATTTTAATCGAAGAGATGTAAAACACTTTACATTAATGTCACCTCTTTTTAATAGGAATCAAGTTCAAGAAATACATTTTCTCTCAAAATTTCTTTTTGATTGTTTATTTTCTCCGATCATAGGGAAGTCAAAGCTGTAGTTTTTTTATTTTACATTCTATCGAAGATAAATATTCTTTAACTTTTTTTTATGTTCATTGTGAAGAACCCCTTCTTTAACCTACAGCCGGTTAAAAGTATCTATAATGGCATGTAATAAACTTAGGAGATTGGATTTAATTGTGTTATGTCTCATATTTGTGTGCAACTGTAAAACAAAAGCAATTGATTAATCATATATAGAAAAGGTAAAAACATGATCTTATTGTTTATCTGGCATATACTCATTGAACATAAATGTGAAAAGATTCAGAGAGATGTTAATCAGGAATTAAACACACACAGCTCATTTTTAGAAAATGTGAGAGACTCATTATCACCCATCGGAGGTGCAGATCACTGTGATGTTCCTGAGCACCAGAGGCATGTGAACCCATAACCTGCTGCAGTATATTATGCAGTCCACATTCATGAAGATTCGGTTAACGTTAATGCAAAACTTTTCTGCTCTTTCTAATTTTTTTCCACAAATGTTAGAAGCTTTCTCGATTATACTCATAATAATGAAAGAAACAATAATATGTGATAAAATCAACCAGTAAAGTAAATCATTCAGAAAAATAAAATAATAATGTTTTAAGAGTGATAATGTGCTGACTCCTTTAGATAATAAATCATGATAATCTCTTAGATGTTGTGAGATGAAGAAACTGGATGTTCAGAACAACTTCCTTTATCTATGTACATGAATACATCTGTGTGGACATGTAGTTTAATGCCTACAACTATTGTGTGTTCAAAAACATGAAACCTCACATTGTTGGTGTAATCAAATCCATCATTGGGATCCCTGATCTGTTATATGTGTTTGGTCTCATTCTGCTTTTTTGTTTTTGTGTAGCTTATATGCATAGGATTGAATTTGTTGCAGAAGGGTCATGGGTTTTATGCCAAACGTTTTCAATCTAAAGCAAATGATATGCTAAAAGTGCGGGACTTTGATTTCAAAGGCTCTTGTCACAGTAATTGAACACGCACAATACTTTCACCTTCATCGTAATCGATTATTCACAGTAGTGTGCCTAGGATAATTATCTGCTACGTTCAAAATTCACTTAAAAATCTGACAGGCTTTGTTTGAATAGTCATGTCATTCAGATGAGGTTAGGAAACATGTCACGGTTGTGAAAGTAAAGCTTCAGACAGCATTCTATTCTGCTGGACACACATTTATGATACAAAGCATGCTTATGTTTGACTGTAACACATTCAGACAGATGTTGAGAAATAAAGACCTGCGGATTCCTCTACAAAGAGTTGTGTGTCATTGGCAATTTCAGAAGGTCAAGTCTGAGATCTCTTTAATCACAAGCTTCTTTAAATGAGCCTGTGACTTAGTTTATATTGATGTACTGGAAAATTCTTTTAAATGGCTTCCGGCGAACCTCAGACTGTTTTAAGATAAGATCATCAATTCAACAAGAAAGCGCTGGTGACAAACCAATCCATCAGGTGCAAGGCCAAGACTTTAACCCTTTCCTCGGTGAGAGTCATCACTCCAGAAGCGCATCTTCATATTGAGCTATCGACTTTTCTTTCTTGCTGATTAAAACAGATCAGTTTGAATTTGGTTCTCTTAAACCTGCAGTCAGGTCACATAGTTAAGAGAAACTTATCCTGCTGTGTGAATCTAAAAGACATTTGACAGTTTGTGAAATTATTAGTTAAAATTCACTTCAAGTCATCATTTTATGAATCAATTCATTACTGTATTAATGCCGTGAAGTATATTTTCATAAAAAAGGTATAAGATGGAATGGATTTGAAAACGCTAAAGAGAAAGAGAAACAGAAAGAATACAAAACATCACAATACATTTGGGAATTCGGGATAGCAGTGTGAAGGCTGATCATTCAGAACCATGGACAGCAGCCCATTCAAAGCTCCCTGAGTTTATGATAGAGGTGTTAAACAAACTAATGATAATCAGTTTTATTCTGCACGTGCACCAAAAATAAGAAGAAATGAAATTCTGAGCCTTATCGGCATTTTCCTCTAGCTGGGAGACTCTGAGTGGGTTGTCGTGGTTGCTGGTGCAAACTGCTTAGATTTGGTACAATTCATACGTATAAGATGAGATGAATCTGGTGTAAAATGCTTAAAATTCTCTTTTGGTAAACAATAGGTTTAAAGGTTGCACAGCGTTATTCTGAGGCTCGTGATTAGGGCTTTGAGTTGACAGTGGTTCTGTGAACTGGACTCTGATCAGTATTATGAGAAGCAGCTCGGTCTCTGGTCAGCACTGTCGGTGCCTTTTCAACATTCTGCACATGTAATTGGCTGCAGCCCATAAAATTGTTCAGAAATTCTGAGCTGCTTGATATTACTGATGCTCAGCGCCCAGCGAGTGCGATTTTACAGGCTCTGGCTTGAATTTAGATTGAAGCATAAGGCATTCAGTTTGTGAAACAGGGTTAATGGCCAGAGGCTAAATTAATCACAACAGACCTTATTTGCAAAGCTCCGCTCAATCTGTGTGAAATAGAAACCCAACAGCCAAAATGGCATTATTGTCATTTCTAACGTCAGTTCTCTATGGCTAGCCGCGAGTTGAGACGGAACATCTTTCAGCAATACATCATTGAGTTTAATGAGTGTCTACTCTTCACGTTTTTATCCGAGGATAGACGGAGTTCAATAAAAACTTCCATTTACTGCCAGTGTTTGTAAAATTCATATTTTATCATCAGAATGCAAACCATTCTAGTCTGTAAAATAAGTATCAATTTCTTTCAATGATTTTCCGACTGGCATTATTTTCTTACGGGCAAACATCTCTTGTGCTGTTTCTCTTTTGGCCTTGTTTGCTTGTGTGAATCATTTTGGCCGCAGGGCATGTGAAGGATTTGTTACAGTTCTGGATTCCCAGGAGAAGAGTGCTATACCATCACTTCTCTCTGGTTTACATTTAACGCTTTATTTTGACTCTCCAGATCAAGGAAGCAACAAAAATAGTCAAGTGGTGTTAATTCTTCAGCACTTCTGAATTTGAAATGATGGTAAAAAATACATTTTACACTTTCTGATATTTTAGCAAGATATTAACAAGATATATTTATAAAAGGGGTGGCTATCTGTCAGCATTTGTGATCTCAAGTGTGTTAGTTCCTGCTTTATTTCTGTTGTCTGTTCATGATTATATCATTTTGCGCTCCAGTGGCGTATCTGGCATTAAAAATTAACCGTGTTTCTGAAATCCCATCTCAATCACCTTCAAAAAGATCATGTGGTGCCTCTGATGTTTTAAGCATATTTTTCTAACAAGAGCCACATTGTGACCCTTCATCGATCCATGAGATCGGTCGATCTCAGGGCAATCATAGGGTTATCTCAGGGTGATCTCAGGGTAAATTTATGGGGATTTTAGGGTGATATCAACCTAATCTCAGGATCATCTCAGGGTGGCCTTACAGTCACTTTTAGGGTAATATCAGGGAGATTTCAGGACGACCAAAGGCAAGGAAAGGCAAATTTATTTATATAGCACATTTAATACAACGGCAGTTCAAAGTGCTTTAAATACAATGCAAATGAAAGCACGACAATAAAACTAAGAATTTTAAAACAACTTCTGAATGATGTAAAATTTTAATAAAAGTTTAAAACATTAAAAATGAATACTATAATTGTATATGAAATATAGTGTAGCCTCAGACCTCAGGGTAATCTCAGTGTGATTTTGGGGTGATCCCAACATAATCTCAGAGTAATCTCGGCGTGGCCTTGGCGTGATTTTAGGGTTATGTCAGGAAGGTCTCAGGATGACCCCAGGGTAATCTTAGGTTGACCTCAGGGTAATATCAGGGTGCTTTTAGGGAAATATCAAAGAGTGGTCATAGTAATCTCGAGATGACCTCAGGGTAATTTCAGTGAGATATTTGGATGACCTGAGGAAAATATCAGGGTGACTTTATGATGATCTTTACCTAATCTTAGGATAATCTCAGGGTGATAAATGTGATCTCAAGGTAATCCCGGGGTGATCTCAAGGTAATCTCAGGGTGGCTAGGGTGATTTCAGAGCGATCCGAGGCTGACCTTTGGGTGATATCAGTTACACCCCCGCTGATCTGGGCTGGACCTCAAGTTGATCTCAGGGTGATTTTAGGGTAATCTCAGCATGATCACTGTGATAAGCATGATCTCAAGAAATTTCAGGGTAATTTCAAAGTGTTCTCAGGCTGATCTCAGTGTGACCTCATGTTGATTTTAGGGGAATCTTGGGGTGATCTTGTGGTAATCACATGGTAATCTCAGGGTTATCTAATCAATTAATCTTTTATTTGTCACAGACATTGTTACATGCCGTGAAATGGCACCCCTCCGACCATAAACACATATCACATTCAAGGGAAGACAGATCGGAGAGATAGTAAAGAGAAAAAGGAAGAACATGATACACAAGGAAAGTTGGCTCCAAAAAAGAACCCCTCTCAGACTGTCCTTCAGTGGACAATCCAGTCCACAACAGATGTCCTTGGAATGGGTAGAGGAAATCAGAGCGTCTCGTTATCTTGTTCTCGTGGAGGTTGTTTGTCTTCAGCACAGCCCTTGGCCAAGGCCGTCCGAAAGGGTTGAAGCCAAAACAAAAGATCCTTATTCAAATTTAGGACGTTATCTGCTAGTTTTCGCAGGTATCTATTGTCCAGAACTGGTCACAAGGTCAGCCAAATTCTGTTGCATAGTTGCTAGTTTCTCCAAGCTGTTTTCCATTTGCAGTCCATGTTTTCCATTTTGGGGTCCATAGCTACCCAGTTGTTTTCCATTTTACGGTCTATGACCACCATGATGTTTTCCAGTTAATGGTCCATAGCCAAAGTCTGAGTACTAGCAGCTCTGCCCATCACTGTCTCAATCCAGCGGTCAACTTGTTGGGGCTTTGAGCATTGACCGCTTTTAACAATCGTCGATATCACAGGGTCCCAACTATTCCAATCAGCAGAATACCTGTTACCAAAGTTCCGAATAGGTAAATATCTTCAATATCCTCCAGGGACAATGTCACCAGGCACACGATGCGCCACTTCTCCCACCTGTCCATCATGTATCCAGCTGCGAATGTTCCTGCAGGTCAATTGGGTTCCCCTGAACCCAAGCTTCTCGTCAAGAATAGGGTGTCAATTGCGTTCAGAGACCATCTAATCAAATCCATTATTCCTTTTCTGTTTCGAGAGCAGGGCAAAGAGAGTTTCAGAATAGAGTAACAAGACAAAGCAAGCATAGCAAGGAGAGATAAGGGAAGGTAAAGGAAAAGATGCGACCACCTTCGCCGAGAGCCAAACGAGAAGAGGATCTCAGTGTGACCTCAGAATGATGTTAGGGTAATCTTAGGTTGATCTCAAAGTGACTTCAGAATGGTTTTAGGGTAATCTTAGGGTTATCTCAGTGTGACCACAGAGCAATTTTAGGATAATCTCAGGGTTATCTCAGTGTGACCTCGGAGAGATTTTAGGTTAATCTCAGGGTTATCTCAGTGTGACCACAGAGAGATTTTAGGGTAATCTCAGGGTTATCTCAGTGGGACCTCAGAGAGATTTTAGGGTAATATCAGGGTTATCTCAGTGGGACCTCAGAGAGATTTTAGGGAAATCTCAGGGTTATTTCATTGTGACCTCAGAGAGATTTTAGGGTAATCTCAGTGTGTCCTCAGAGAGATTTTAGGCAAATCTCAGGGTTATTTCATTGTGACCTCAGATAGATTTTAGGGTAATATCAGGGTTATCTCAGTGTGACATCAGAATGATTTTAGGGTAATCTCAGATTTATCTCAGTGTGACCACATAGAGATTTTAGGATAATCTCAGGGTTATTTCAGGGTGACCTCAGAATGATGTAAGGGTTATCTCAGGGTTATCTCAGGGTGACCTCAGAATGATGTAAGGGTTATCTCAGGGTTATCTCAGTGTGACCTCAGAAGGATTTTAGGGTTATCTCAGGATTATCTCAGTGTGACCTCAGAATTATTTTAGGGTAATCTCAGGGTTATCTCAGTGTGACCAAACAGAGCTTTAAGGGTAATCTCTGGGTTATTTCAGGGTGAACTCAGAACGATGTAAGGGTTATCTCGGGGTTATCTCAGTGTGACCTCAGAATTATTTTAGGGTTATCTCAGTGTGACCTCAGAATGATGTTAGGGTTATCCCAGTCTGACCTCTGAATGATGTTAGGGTAGTCTCAGTGTAATCTCAAAATGATCTCAGTGTGACCTTAGAGTGATGTTAGGGTTAACTCAGGGTTATCTCAAAGTGATCTCAGTATGACCTCTGAATGATGTTAGGGTAATCTCAGGGTTATCTCAATGTGACCTCAAAATTATGTTAGGGTAATCTCAGGGTTATCTCAGTGTGACCACATAGAGATTTTAGGATATTCTCAGCGTTATTTCAGGGTGACCTCAGAATGATGTAAGGATTATCTCAGGGTTATCTCAGTGTGACCTCAGAGTGATGTTAGGGTAATCTCAGGGTTATCTCAGTGTGACCTCAGAGTGATGTTAGGATAATCTCAGGGTTATCTCAATGTGACCTCAAAATTATGTTAGGGTAATGTCAGGGTTATCTCAGTGTGACATCGGAGAGAATTTAGGGTTATCTCAGGGTTATCTCAGGGTGACCTCAGAATGATGTTAGGGTTATCTCAGGGTGACCTCAGTATGATGTAAGGGCAATCTCAGTGTGAACTCAGAATGATGCTAGGGTTATCTCAAGGGTTTCTCAGTGTGACCTCAGAATTATGTTAGGGTTATCTCAGGGTTTTCTCAGTGTGACCACAGTATGATGTTTGGGTTATCTCAGTGTTATCTCAGTGTGACCTCAGAATGATGTTAGGGTTATCTCAGGGTGACCTCAGAATGATGTTAGGGTTATCTCAGGGTTATCTCAGTGTGACCTCAGATGATGTTAGGGTTATCTCAGGGTTATCTCAGTGTGACCTCAGAATGATGTTTGGGTTATCTCAGGGTTATCTCAGTGTGACCTTAGAATGATGTATAGGTTATCTCAGGGTTATCTCAGTGTGACCTTAGATTGATGTTTGGGTTATCTCAGTGTTATCTCAGTGTGACCTCAGAATGATGTTAGGATTATCTCAGGGTGACCTCAGATTGATGTTTTGGTTATCTCAGGGTTATCTTAGTGTGACCTCAGATTGATGTTTTGGTTATCTCAGGGTTATCTCAGTGTGACCTCAGATTGATGTTTGGGTTATCTCAGTGTGACCTCAGAATGATGTTTGGGTTATCTCAGGGTTATCTCAGTGTGACCTCAGATCGATGTTTGGGTTATCTCAGTGTTATCTCAGTGTGACCTCAGATTGATGTTTGGGTTATCTCAGTGTGACCTCAGATTGATGTTTGGGTTATCTCAGTGTGACCTCAGAATGATGTTAGGGTTATCTCAGGGTTATCTCAGTGTGACCTCAGAATGATGTTTGGGTTATCTCAGGGTTATCTCAGTGTGACCTCAAAATGATGTTAGGGTTATCTCAGTGTGACCTCAGATTGATGTTTGGGTTATCTCAGTGTGACCTCAGAATGATGTTAGGGTTATCTCAGGGTTATCTCAGTGTGACCTCAGAATGATGTTTGGGTTATCTCAGGGTTATCTCAGTGTGACCTCAAAATGATGTTAGGGTTATCACAATAACACGTGTTTTGATCTGTAAGTATGGTCAGTAACATCACACAGTATTCACTGTCACTGCTGACATATGAAGCAGACTCAAGAACATCAGAAGATCTAACTGATTCTTACAGGAACTCTTTATCCTGTGCAGGTGCTACAGCAATCATGTATGTATTACAGCATCTGTGTTATTGGTTCTGTCTGTTTGGATAAAATTAGATCAGAATTTCTCCAGTCTATAAAAAACAACAGAACACAATATAGCTAAAGGTTTTAGTGATAATTATTCTATTGTTTGTCATGTCATAATTTGTTTGGTTCTGATTATTTTTGCAGTAGAATATGAAAAATATTTCAATTTAACCAAACAGATTTTAAACTGTGTATCAATTATTTCATTTAACCAAATAGCTAACAGTATATGATTTAAATATTTAAGCCTTAAATTCCAGTGAGCATTTGCAAAAACTAACATAAAACTAAAATGATTTAAAAAGTGTTTTAAAATAATATGTTCGCTTATTCTTCTTCACTTGAGTTTATAATGGTTCAGTCCTGATGTGTGTGTGTGTGTGTGTGTGTGTTTGTGCGACTGTCTGTGTGTGTCTGTTTGTGTGTGTGTGTGTGTGTGTGTGTGTCAGTGTATGTGTTTGTGTGTGTATCTCTGTGTGTGTGTTAAGTGTGTGTGTATGTCTCGTGTGTGTGTCTGTTCACTACTGTGTGTGTGTCTGGTGTTTGTGTGTCTGTCTATGTGTGTGTGTTTGTGTTTGCATGCGTGGGTTTGTGTGTCTGTCTGTGTGTGTGTGTATATGTGTGTGTCTGTCTGTGTGTGTGTGTGTCTGTCTGTGTGGGTGTTCACTACTGTGTGCGTGTGTGTGTGTTTGTGGCCATTACTGTGTGTGTGTGTGTGTGTTCAGTGTGTGTGTGTTTGTGGGTCTGGTGTGTCTGTATGTTTAGTGTGTGTGTGTTCAGTGAGTGTTGGTGTGTTTGTTTGTATGTGTTAGTGTGTGTGTGTGTGTTCAGTGTGTGTATGTATATGTGTTAGTGTGTGTGTGCATTGGTTAGTGTGTGTGTGTGTGTGTGTGTTCAGTGTATGTATGTATGTGTTAGTGTGTGTGTGTTCAGTGTGTGTATGTATAAATGTTAGTGTGTGTGTATGTGTTAGTGTGTGTTCAGTGTGTGTATGTTTGTGTGTTAGTGTGTGTGTGCATGTGTTAGTGTGTGTGTGTTCAGTGTATGTATGTATGTGTGTTAGTGTGTGTTCAGTTTGTGTATGTATGTGTGTTAGTGTTTGTGTTCAGTGTGTGTATGTATGTGTGTTAGTGTGTGTTCAGTTTGTGTATGTATGTGTGTTAGTGTTTGTCTTCAGTGTGTGTATGTATGTGTGTTAGTGTGTGTGTTCAGTGTATGTATGTATAAATGTTAGTGTGTGTGTATGTGTTAGTGTGTGTTCAGTGTGTGTATGTTTGTGTGTTAGTGTGTGTGTGCATGTGTTAGTGTGTGTGTGTTCAGTGTATGTATGTATGTGTGTTAGTGTGTGTTCAGTTTGTGTATGTATGTGTGTTAGTGTTTGTGTTTAGTGTGTGTATGTATGTGTGTTAGTGTGTGTTCAGTTTGTGTATGTATGTGTGTTAGTGTTTGTGTTCAGTGTGTGTATGTATGTGTTAGTGTGTGTGTGCATGTGTTAGTGTGTGTGTATGTATGTGTTAGTGTGTGTGTATGTGTTCAGTGTGTGTATGTATGTGTGTTAGAGTGTGTGCATTTGTTAGTGTGTGTATGTATGTCTGTTAGTGTGTGTTCAGTGTATATGTATGTGTGTTAGTGTGTGTGTGCCTGTGTTAGTGTGTGGGTGTGTGTGTGTTTCTGTGTCTGGTGTGTGTGTGTGTGCGCATGTGTGTGTTCAGCGTATGTATGTATGTGTGTTAGTGTGTGTGTTCATTGTGGTAGTGTGTGTGTATGTATGTGTGTTAGTGTGTGTGTGTGTTAGTGTGTGTGTGTGCATGTGCATGTGTTACTGTGTGTGTGCATGTGTTAGTGTGTGTGTTCAGTGTGTGTGTGCATGTGTTAGTGTGTGTGTGTGTGTGTGTGTGTGTGTGCATGTTTAGTGTGTGTGTGTGTGTGTGTGTGTGTGTTCAGTGTTTGTATGTATGTGTGTTAGTGTGTGTATGTATGTGTGTTAGTGTGCGTGTATGTATGTGTGTTAGTGTGTGTGTGTTCAGTGTGTGTGTGCGCATGTGTTAGTGTGTGTGTGTGTGTATTCAGTGTGTGTATGTATGTGTGTTAGTGTGTGTGTGTGTGTGTGTGTGTGTGTGTGTGTCTAGTGTGTGTTCAGTGTGTGTGTGTGTGTGTGTGTGTGTGTGTGTTCAGTGTGTGCGTTCAGTGTGTGTGTGTGTGTGTGCGCGTGAGTGTGTGTGCGCGTGAGTGTGTGTGTTCAGTGTGTGTGTGTGTGTGTGTGTGTTCAGTGTGTGCGTTCAGTGTGTGCGTTCAGTGTGTGTGTGTGTGTGTGTGTGTGTGTGTGTGTGCGCGCGCGCGAGTGTGCGCGTACTTGTGTGTGTGCGCGTGTGTGTGCGATGCGCGCTCGTGTGTGCGCGCGTGTGTGTATGTGCGTACTTGTGTGTGTTCGGTGTGCGCGCGCGTGTGTGTGTGCCGCAGAGCAACCTCGCGTCGCGTCACCACATATAATCGGATTTGTGTTTTTTCTCGAAATATCTCCGTCGAGATGCAGAGAATGTTTACTGAAGATAAAGAGGAAGAAGTGTCGAGTGTGTGTGTGTGTGTGTATCCGGTGTGTGTGTTTGTGTGTGTTTGTGTGAAGTTATCTGCCAGAAGGACGGATGGACTCATGTTCGTGTTCTGCTGTTATTATGGGATGTTCTCCATCACTAGATGAACAGTTCATGTGGGTTCTGCTGTTATTATGGGATGTTCTCCATCATGTGTTCTGATGGGATGGATGCGGAATTATGAGAAAATCTCTTCTTCATCATCAACTTATTGATTTCTATCTCATCGATGGAGAAACGTCATCAAACTCCTCATATCAAAGGTAAGAAGAACATTATATCATATATTATATTATTATATATTATATTATATATTATATTATATTATTATATATTATATTATATATTATATTATATTATATATTATATCATATTATATTATATCATATTATATTATATTTATCTTATATATAAAGAGGAAATACACAACACAAGTAAAGCTGAATAACTGTTTGTCTTTTAAACACTTTATGATCATCAGTTCTGATTGATCATTATTATTATTATTATTATTATTATTATTATTATTTTAGAGATTGTATAGATTTTATTATTATTATTATTATTATTATTATTATTATTATTATTATTGTAAAGATTATATAGAGATTACTATTATTATTGTAGAGATTATTATTATTATCATTATTATTATTATTGTTATTATTATTATTATTATTAATGTAGAGATTATGATTATTGTTATTGTTATTATTATTATTATTATTATTATTATTATTATTATTATTATTATTATTATTATCATTATAGAGGTTATTATTATTTCTATTATTATTATTGTTATTATATTGTGAAGAAGAATTTCTGCTCTTTTTATAAATCATAAAGCACTTTTTTAAATGAATGAAGATTGTTATGGATCTGTGATATTTCTGATTGGACTGTCTTTATATTATCATGAAGACATGATTGTTTATTATAGTATAAATCATACATGATTATGTGTCCTGAGATAAAGATAGACTATCTGAAGTCATGAATTCATGTCAAACGCTTTATTTTGTCTTAAACATGGATAATCTTATTCTTGTATGAATATTTGAATAGAATGATAATGATCACAGATTTAGTAAAACCTGATGTGAAATCATGAATTTGTTTCTTTAGAGAGATAGATACACTATCACTAGGGCGGTGGTACACTTTTACACCTATAGAGTATATATATATATATATATATATATATATATATATATATATATATAGCTTTACATATCAAAAAGATATCATCCCAATGACAGGTACATTTATTCACCATTATTTCATGATCGTGTTCTAATGGTTTCCAGCGTTACATCACATCCATGGTACCCAACACATTTCCATTCAAATGCACACAAGTGCCAGATGTTTACATGGACACGGGCTGTGTGACATCACATTTTCAACATCATAACTTCATCACAGACTGGTGTGTTTCTGTTAATGGATTCATGGTGGGAATTATCGACTGCAGGATGACGCCGGGTCTTTATATCTCTGATCTGATATCTGGTTTTGGTAAAGTATTCTCCAGAAGAAGGTGACATATGTTTGAGAGAATATCCCAGCGCGAGCATCTTCTGCTGTTCAGATGTTTAACCTTTGGACCAGTGAGATTAGTGAGTGACCTTAATAAAGTTACAGAGACTTTTACACTGAAGAGACCGCTCACATAATCTGGAGCTCTTAGAGGATCAGAAACCAGTCCGAGCTTCTAGAGTTTGCTGGACTTAAAATAACATATCATCCGATCTACAACAGAAACAATATATATTGTTGCTCAACTATAGGTTGGAGTGCATACAGTTTGGTTTGCAATGCAAAATGACATGGTCTTCATGTACTGCTTGTTCATAAATATTGGTTTTGTAATTTGATTTTATTACAGAATTACAAATATCACTATAAACGTGTTACATTGTCCAGCAGCTTGGGACATATGTGAGAAATCAGTATAACAAAGGAAAGTTCTGTAAAAAAGGATTATATGTGTGACCTAATTTGTATTTATTAATACAGAAACATATATGTAGTAGAGATGTTCATCTCTATATATGAAGCCCACACCATACGCATCTCGATGTATAGCCAACAATGCTATTATGAGAATAGGTGTGATGCATCTACCGATTCAAATGGGATTTGAGTCAATACGATACATTTACATTTAGTCATTTAGCAGACGCTTTTATCCAAAGCGACTTACAATAGTCGAGGAGACAATGAAGCGGTAAATAGCCGATACAACAATACAATGCGATTCAATGCAATTCAACAGAAGAAAATTTTATAATATGCAAATTAATATGGTTCACCTTCTAGACAACAACAGAGCTTTGCCCAAAACACTCGAGAATATTGGATGGATTTAATCGACATTTTAAAATAGGTGTAATGGGAATTTCATTGGTTTTGAGAGACTTAAATGTTGTACACTGGATATTTTCTCATATTCTATAGGTAAGATGTTTCTGGCAGATGGGAACCGGCAGAACACCATTAATCCTATTGGCATGATTCCCAAAATACAATGGAGAAAGGAATTTCGTAATGGTCAACCGAAGTTCCTCCTGAGTTAGAATCGGGTCTTGACGCGGAGGAGGTAGAGGAGCCCTGTTTTTTTCATGCTAAATATATTTAGAAATATAAATGATTGGGTGATCAGAGCTGTTTTTATAGTTTGTTAATGCTAAATATGATGCCTAGAGTGAAGCAGGCCTTTATATATCCATCTGCTGCTGTTTGTGAGCGTCAGGACACGCTTCCGTCTGTCGTGTTGGGAAACGTCTGCAGTGATGACAGAACGGACTTGAGGAACACTTAAGAGAAATCAACCTATATCACAATTTATTCCTAAAATCGTACACAAAAAAATCTATTTTTACTGCACATATTTAAGCTATGATACTTTTAAGGTCAATTTATCACATCTATATTTTACTACACTTACATTTTTTGGGGGTATTGATGAATCATGATTAATTGATCTGACCGCTTTAGTTCTTTTAAATCTGATGAACCACACACTTGAGTATAAAACTTTTGGGACAATCTAATAAAACATGTAAGACTACAGTTGTGTACAGAATATTTAAGAACACTTATCAGTATTGGCCATAACTGGTGGGAAACTGTTTGCTTGTCTTGGATTGACAGAGGTCCAAACAGGTCTTTAGTTTTTGACAATAAGTCGTCCTCTGGCCTCAGAGAGGATCTGCCGGCTATAAATAATGCCGCATATGTCAGTGTGTCTCTGGCTGACGTTCTCTAATCTCCCACAGAGCCTTACACACACACACACACACACACACACACACACACACACACACTCACACACACGCACACACTCGCACGCACGCACACACTCGCACACACACACACACACACACACACACACACACACACACACACACACACACACACACTCGCACACACACGCACACACACACACTCGCACACACACACACTCGCACACACACACGCTCGCACACACGCACGCACGCACGCACGCACGCACACACACACACACACACACACACACACGCACACACTCGCACACACACACACACACGCACACACACGCACACACTCGCACGCACGCACACACTCGCGCACACACACACACACACACACACACACACTCGCACACACACGCACACACACACACTCGCACACACACGCACACACTCGCACGCACGCACACACTCGCGCACACACACACACGCACACACACGCACACACTCGCACGCACGCACACACTCGCGCACACACACACACACACACACACACACACACTCGCACACACACACACTCGCACACACACACACTCGCACACACACACGCTCGCACACACGCACGCACGCACGCACGCACGCACGCACACACACACGCACACACACACCATATCCTATTGTTATTCCCATCTTTCCCTGTGTTCCTGATGTAAGGTGTGTCGTCTGAACTGAGGTCATGTCATTCTGCAGACAGACAGGCTTTTCATCTTCCGCTGTCAGGACGAGATGTGATGTTTATCGAGTTTGTTAGATTCAGAATCTCTGGCTGTATGTGTGATTCTGCTCAGATGCGGCTGTGACACAACATCAGAAGAGCATTCTGTGCCGTGACTAGCTTTGAATTTAAAGATAATAAAATGACATTTAGAACCGCAGACGATGTTTCTAGAAAATGGCTTGACATGATTTTGGTGTGTATTTATTGTGCAGTAGTTTGGACATTCACAGAAGCACAGCCGTCTGTCACAGATCACACGCTGAGAGATCTTTTATAACTCCCAAGCTGAGAAAGATATTCAGTATAATGCCGTAACATTCTTATCAATTTAATGTACAGTAAAAGAAAAATAGTAGATGAATTACAGTTGAACTGGATGGAAACACAGCTGGTGAGACATTCCTTTGTTTTTCCGTTGATCAGGCCATAAATGTACGGTTTACAATGTACACAGACATCTTTTTTCAATGTATCTGCGATGACTGCTATAAACAGTGCTCCAGACTTTCACCTTATTTCTCCATTTCTCCGTCTGAGGTCACGACAGTGCCACCGGAGCTTGAACAGAAGGCTTTGGCTTTCCACGACAATAGATGTACATTGGGCCCATCTCGTGGTTAGAACCAATGAGAAATATTACAGGGCAGATCCCTCCTCTGATCGGTTGTGAACTATAAGTACCTTGTAAAAATTGTGGCGTTAATTCGCGATGTGTTTGAAAATGTTTGCGACAGTGCGACCAATCCAAAAGATGGTGAAATGTGATTGGACAACATGAACCGGATGATAGTGGAATGGGTGAAATGAACCAAAGTCATCAATATGGGTGGAGATCACTTTCAATCATCAATCAATAATGAGCATAATTAGAATTTAACGGAATAAACTTTTTACTCTGTATCACTGATAATAAAAGCACTCAAGAGCACTAGTAAAAATTTAGAAAAAACGCCTAAAAATAAATCAAACCATGAGCTAACAGAGTACTTAAATATTACCATGGAAACATCCATGTGAGTTACAGCATCACGTTATGATTTTACAAATTTAAAAAACAAACCCTTTTTGTTAATATGCGTATATGAAACCCAATAGCTTTTTGTAGAGATTGTTTTAGGAATGCTTTCAGAACAATATAAATATAATATAAATGTGCAGTTCAACGCAAGGTGAATTAGTGTAAATATGTACCGCTCATGCCAGAAACGAAAGCACATCTGATGCCGTCTGGCGCATGAGTAAAGAAAAAACATAGTTGATTCTATTCTACATTTTTGTAAATTAATAGTTAATTCTATTCTACATTTTTGTAAATGAATAGTTAATTCTATTCTACATTTTTGTAAATGAATAGTTAATTCTATTCTACATTTTTGTAAAGTAATAGTTAATTCTATTCTACATTTTTGTAAATGAATAGTTAATTCTATTCTACATTTTTGTAAAGTAATAGTTAATTCTATTCTACATTTTTGTAAATGAATAGTTAATTCTATTCTACATTTTTGTAAATGAATAGTTAATTCTATTCTACATTTTTGTAAAGTAATAGTTAATTCTATTCTACATTTTTGTAAAGTAATAGTTAATTCTATTCTACATTTTTGTAAAGTAATAGTTAATTCTATTCTACATTTTTGTAAATGAATACACTACAAAGTGATGATTAGGAGAAGGACGCCTACTGTACTTACTTTAAAACACACTTTTGCTGAACAGTAACAACATATATAATAAAATATGTAGTCAAATACACGTTGAACACAATATTCACAGCTTGATGTTTAAATGGTCATTATTACTGAGCCTCATCACTTTATTAGAAATAATTACCTGTCGGTGTCAGAACTGTAATAGTGCTATAATAATTCCGCTTTATTCCAGAGAGCAAGCTGTAAGATAACAGGCTTTATAGACATTTAAGATCAGCACTTCTGTTGCAAGATACGGTTGGGTTTCATCTTCAAATCTAAAAATGAAATCAAAATAATTGGACAACTGAACTGCTATTCTTAACTACACAGCATATTAGTAGTGGATTACTGTATTTAATGTGGTTAATTACAAACTTTTGTTTTAATTTTTAATTTCAACTGCGAGGAATACAGCTATCAATAATCATAAAAAATATAAGACTTTGCATTACATAACGTTCATTAGTAATTTTTAAACTGTCAGTGGTCTGCATGCTGGCATGTGCGACTGTTTACGTCACAGTGCCAGATTCACACGACTACACACTGTGTCATTTAAGATGGACGTACAGAATATAATGAGAAGTTGTACATTTTAACTACTACTGTTCATTTTAACCACTGATAGGTATGATGTTATTGAACACAGGACGTATATATTTAATGGTGCTCTATATGGGCATAGTGTTTGAAGGGATGGGGTGAAAGGAAATGTGCAATAATCAAAACCACAGCAACTTTTTTTCTAAAAAACAAGCACAATCACTGATAGATCTGATAAGATTCCTCTTGATAGGTGATGATAGGTTCAACTATGGATATGACTTGCTGACCTTATAGATCCAAATTAGAGTATCAGGTAGACACAGAGACGAAGGGAAGGACTGCAGGCAGGGGACGAGAGAATAACACGAGGCGTTCATTTAAAGGAAGAAAATCACAGTTGTGTTGAGATGCTGATTCTAACCCACTGGAACTCCGTCAAGACTATGTCTAGCCTTATCCAGCTCATTCTAATTTCGTCTGGGTAAAAATACGTTCATCAGGTGTTATAAACCCAGCACGGAGAATGGAAACCTACAGCTTCACAGAAATGTCTTGTGACGGTATTAAGATCTTGAGAATGACACTCATATCTACTTGTGAAGACAATTTAACATTCAACATATGATGAAATAACATTATGAAAACTAATACAGAATAACTAATATACGCATGGTTAAAAGTAATAACTTAATCAAAACAGTGAAGAATAAAGAAAAGGGTTGTAACAATATAAAAAGGAAATACAACACAATGTCAAAACCCTTAAGCCCGAATTTCATTATCTTTAGGGAATCCACAAAAACACAAATATTGTTTTTAAGCTATTCAGATCGTATGATCGATCACTACTGATTTTTTAAAAGAGTTTGGGCCTGTCAGTACAGTGCCAGTGCTTGAGTCCTTCACAGATCCCACCTTCCTGTCTCCATCCATTCCTGTGCCAACCACTGCAGAGTGTTGTTTTGATAGCGCTGCACATATTTACATTTACATTTAGTCATTTAGCAGACGCTTTTATCCAAAGCGACTTAAAATAGTCGAGGAGACAATGAAGCGGTAAATAGCCGATACAACAACAGGTCAACAAGTGCTACAACAATGCTACCGAGTTATACTACATATGCTATGGTAGTTTAAAATTGAACATTATTATATGTCATTTGTTGTAAACCACTTTGGCAGTATGAGTTTGGGATAGGAACCTGTGTGAAACACCCGTTGTTTTTGTGACGCTGACCGCCGCTTCAGCTCAGAATGAGATGTTGAACGATGGAAGCGTTATATCACGTTACGTAAGTCTCTCATTAGCAGACGGACGGCGTGAATGTCAGAAATGACCTGCCGCCACATGTCGGCTTCTGCCAATTACAGACTCCTGCCATAATTCATTTGCTCGGAGGTTCAGCTGTGGATATTCTGACATACTCTGATTTATTCTCGCTCTCTCCCGCTTTCACCCCCATCGCTTTCATTTAATCCAAACTTCATACAAGTCTCTGAAATATCAGCATGGTTCTTCTTGGAACTTGAGGTTATATAAAAAGAACGGCGTTGTTAAAAACACTATCAATATGATAACCTTCATGAGGGAGCGTTGAACACGTCTTTACATTGGGAACCCATTAAACAATCATGATTGTTGAAATAATTTACACTCTCCACACGCTTCTTCATGTGGTTATATGATGTAGTTATGTCAATATTAGTGCATAGAATTAAAGCTAGATTTATAAGCAGAAATATGAAGCGTGTAGTTTTGTTAAAGCTTGAATTATTTAGTTGAAGGTGTGTGTTATTTAACTGTTAGGCTGGCTCCGGGTGTTGCAATCGCTCTCTCTCTTCTTTGCTCATGTAGTTTCTCGCCATGCATTTAAGCAAACACATACATATAAATACATTTAGTGTAACTGTCAACACATTCGATCAATTCTATGTTCTAATCGAAAACTCACAAGAAACAAGGGCGAAAGGTGTGTGTCTATAAAATAGAGCAAATTCTTTTTTTGGATGAATAAACACACACATTTGGGTCAAAGACAATAAGACTTCTGCATTTGTCTGCATCAAAAGAAATCCACCGTATCGATTTTATGTCATTAGAAAGCGCATTAAATGCAAGTAAAATATCTACTTTATTGTTTCATCTCTGTTTTTGAGGTTAAATAAAGATATGAAAAGCTGTTTCCCAGAAGCTATTAAAGCCAAATTAAAAAAAAATGAGTTTGTCATCCCATTTTGCTGTTTCCCTATTCTCTGCACCATCAATGTTTCATGCCAAATCTGTAGATTATTTTCTTGTTGAAAATGTACTGAAAGATGCAGTTTCTTAAACTTTTCGTTAAAAACTCTTTTGAAACTTTTGTTGGTCTGAATAAGCCAGTGAGGTGTAGACCTGAGGGTATAAAACAATGACTGGACAGATTCATTCATTTGATTTATATTCATTTATATTCAGAGTCCCTGATGTCATATGTGGCATTTCTCTTGTTTTGTATTTTGTTATGCTCAGACAAACAAAAAGTGCAATACAAATAAACAAAAGAATATTAGTGTTACAATATTCATAACAAGTGTGTATACATTATATATAAAGTTCCATAGATTTTTGGATTCGATGTTTTGTGGGTACAATCAAATTAAGGACCAATTAATGAAGTAATTGTTAACATGTATAATGTAATAAGCCGGTGCAGTGGTATAAACGCACGTTGGAAGTAAATAGGCACACAAAACAAGCTTCAATTGCTGAAAAAAAGTCTAAGTTTCAATAAAAGTCTTTAGAATTGTTCAAATGATTGTTAGATTTGTGCACATATGTTTATTTGTTATTACAAGACTCTTATATTCTTACATATTATGCAAAGGACATGAACTCTATGGATGCAATACAGAGAAAAACTGTTTTACTGCTTACTACAATGCATTACAACCTTTAGCTGTCCTAAAGTTAAGACTTGTGTCTTACATTGATAACGTAATCTGTAACTATGTGCAGAAGATTATTATAAGAATAATTTTTATTCATTATGAACTCTTAAACGACAAAAATAGAAGCCTGGCCTACATTGTAAACTTGACATATGAAATTGAACTTTTTTGAAATCAACGAAAGAATCTCAAAGATTTTCGGATTTTCCTCTAACGATAATATGCCAAAACACTCAAAGAAGGCCTGTATTCCAAACTCTTTGCTTCCATCGACCAAATAAAGGTAATAGTGTAGTGTAATAAGTGGCTAGCTGTTTTTTGTGTGCTTCATATTTGTGTTGCCCTTAATCTCTTTCAATCTTTGGACGTGCAACACCCCCCCCCCCCCCCACATCATCACTCAATTATTTCTGAGTAAACTGCTATCCACAATTCATCGATTACATCCTTAACAGAAACCCTAACATATTCTGTAAACACAAACTTTTATCCTGGATGTGTAATGTTGATTCATCATTGAACAGCCCTTATGGATATAAAGGTTTAAATACTCATAAGATGACATTTGTGGAGCTGTTGCTCGGCGGATTAATAAAAATTATTACTTAAAGATAGTTAAACAATTTTAGAGGAAGTTTCATGTATGAAGTGTCTTTTGTAGCAGATTTGATTACATTATAATGAAACGCTGCTGAAGCGTCTCTGGTGATGAAACTTTGTGTTTCATGTTAATGGAATTACTGTACATGCCGCTGTTTCACTTCATTCTGTGTTTGACGTCACAGTAATCTGCCCTTTCTAAGGCTGTCCTAACACACTTTCCTCATCATTTCAAACCTACTTATTCTTCTGTAGGATTTTAATACAGTTTGTTTTATTTATGTTTGGTTTAAACAAATCTTTCTACATACAAATAAATGATCATGTGAAACCACACAGCGAAAAAAGACCTTTATTAGATGCCATAATGTGTTTTTTGTCGGTGTGGACTGTGCATCTTTGACACTGAGTGACGAGCAGTCTGTAAGTGTTACCATGACAACCGTCTATCCACACCCTAGCAGCAGCTATAGAGCAACGACAGTCAAATGCATCCGGTTGGAGAAACGTAGGAATGACATCGATCGATGTGGAACTGTGAACTGAGACCCTAGCAACAACCTAGCAATTTCCTAGCAACCGCCCAGAACACCCTAGCGACTGCAATCATGAAAAGTATGCAAAGAAGAAACAATTAAGAAGTGTGTGTGCATGTGCGTGTGTGTGTGCGCGTGTGTGTCTGTGCGCGCGCGTGTGTGTGTGTGTGTGCAGAATGATTTCTTATGCAAAGGCACGCTTTGTGAAACTGCTGTTGCTTGTTAAAAACCGGCTTCCAGATCCCATTAAATTAAAACATAAACTATGTCACGGACTGCTTCTGAGAACACAGAGACGGAGAGAGTTACTAACACGTGTGTTTGTATAGAGCTTTAGCTATGTACCATTTGCTTTTAAATGAGCCTAAAATTCATTGTTCAGATGGCACGCTGAGAATTTTAAAGTGCACAATAATCATAATTCTCGTAAACAGTTATAGTTCTCTGAATAATTGTGATGAAATGTTTAGAACTTTAAAGCGATCGTGCGAAATCGGCATTCCCAAAGGCCATTTGCCCTTCAATCATCTAAAGAGAAGATGATTTCTGTCATCACCCACGTGACGCCAGTCGTCTCACAGGTCCAGATCTGGCACAAGGTTTGTGTTTACATGAAACACTTTCACTTCCAGCTCAGCGACTCTACACATGTCTTCATTCATCTTCATCTCATTGCCATTAAATCCCCATTAGCTGTTGGCAGGAGGACTGACATCATGCTGGGGTATTTTATGTCATGGTAAAGGTGTTTTTAAGCAATATTCCATGAGCCGTAGCACAACATGAATGTTCAACAAAAACAGCTTTACATATTTACGGTAAGCATATATTTGCTTGCTTAAGAAGCGTGTTGAAGTAAGGGTTTGACAACACTCATTTGTATTCGGCAGAAGAAGCGATCGAGTTTGATGCAGTACAGTACGAGAGTAAATGAGAAAGTAATGACATAATTGTTATTTTGGGCTATTAATGTTTGATTTGATGGTAATTGACAGTTCGCTCAAAAAGGAAAATCGTGTCATGGATTATTCACCCTAGTGTTCAAATCTGTATGACCGACTTCAAAATGAAAGAAAGAAGATATTTTGAAGAACGTTGGTAACTGAACATCAACGACACTTTTATCGGATTTGTGTGCATACAATAGAAGTGAACGGATGCTGTTTGTAAATATTTGTGTAACATGAAAGAGCTTTATGGAAGTCTTTAAGAAACAGCTCACCCATAGATAACAATTCAAGCTCTCATCTGGACCAGTGTATGCCAGTCATCATTCATGTTTGTTATATAACATTATCCATGACATCCTTCACAGCTTCATCTTTTGTATTCTGCGGAAGAGAGAAAGTCCTTCGCGTTTGAAACAGACAGAGTTTGATGTGCAGAACCTCACGGTTTTTGCGCGTGGGTTCTGCGCGCGTCGTCGGGTTTTCCAGCAGATGTCTTGTTTCTCTGAGATCCCGGCAGCCTCGCGATGTCATTGATCTTGTTTTTTTATGGCGTAATCGCTGACGGGAGCAGCGAAAAGAGGGCGAATGAGCCCCAGGGATCAATGTAGCAAAAAATAGAGCTTTGAAGTCAAGCAAATGATGGAGGACCACATTCTCTTCGCATGGACTTAAATGTCCTGACTCCAGCAATAATAGAGCTGAGATTGAACTATGATATACCGTATGGATATGAGATCCAGATCTATAGAAGAGACTTTTTCTCACACGGCGTGGTTTTTAATACAGTGTTCTGTCAGCGCGGCAGTATAATGGTGTGCATCTGTTTCATGAAGGATTCCTCATATAGAGAAGGTTTCTCTCATCAGCTTCATTCGGTCGTTCACGTCATGTTTCTGGAGAAATCATTAAGTGATAGGTCAACCAAAAATAAAAAATCCGTCATCCTTTATTCTCCTGCTGTGGTTTTGAAACTCTATGTGACACAAGAGGAATGAGAATATCTGAGATGGGTCTGGTGTTCATGGAGTCAGTGTTGTTTGACTTCCAAGATTCTTCAAAATATCTTCTTTTGTGTCGGGTGCAAGAAAAGAAATTCAATCATTTAGAGAGAGTAAAAAACAATTTGGATTATTGTGGGAAATATCCTTTTATTATCTATTTTTTGTCGTTTTCTCATCGTGTTTTCATCAACATTAATGTCTTCTGTTCTTGTTGGTTATGATGTAAGAAGGGACAGCTGATGCTTCTAATGCATTTCATATTTCACACTTGTATGTTCCTTATAAATATAACTTTTTATATTATTGTCATTTCACACACCTTGAGTACGTATTTTCCCATTGACTGCACTTTAATTTGGTTTTTGTACTTTTCATTTTCGGCTCTTTTAACTCTTTCTTTATTTTAACTGGTTTTATTTTATAAGGACATGAAATCAGTGATCATCAGAAGGATGACACCTTATGGATTTAGTCCATATATATTTTCCCTTAAATCTTTGCTTTGGTGTAAAGAAGATCTCTCTGCTGCGTGCAGTGCTTAACTACACACTTTAATGATGACATTACAATACACACGTGTGTGTTTGTAAGTGTAAAGGCGGACGTTAAACAGACTGAAGCGGATTGAACACTCTTGCAGTGTGAAAGAGTCTTTTCTTTCATTTTCTATTTTAGTTTCAAGAACAACAGATGGCTTGACCAACACTTGATCAAACTTTCTCTTAAAGTGTTTCTGGGAGTTAGGTCTCGAAGACTGTGACTTCTAGTGTTTTAACATATTACGTCCATTCATAAATCAATCGAAATGTTAAATATCATGTGTAAGATTTAATCATATCTCCCTTTTTTAATATATATACAGTATATATTAAAAAACGTATAGTCTCTATCTTCAAGAAACATCTAAAAACTCATCTTTTCCGGCTACATCTAACTCACTAACTCACTTCTCTTCTCACCTACTCACTCTATCAAAAAAAAAAAAAATTTATATATATACTTTTTGTAACTTCGCTCTCTGTGTAACTCGGTAACATTGTTGTAGCAC
>CM065658.1:1861675-1876675 GCA_033220385.1 Triplophysa yarkandensis | reverse complement strand
TTACATATCTATTCTGCATTTTCAGCGTTTCAATTCCAAAAGTACATAAGAGTCTTTACTAAAAAGATGTCAATCGTTCATCATCTCTTATTATGCGCGGCTGTATCCACATTGTGTGTCTGAAAAGCCATCAGCGCTGAACCCCGCTCGATCGGACTGCATCAGCGCACACCCATTTTCACATGTAAACACCTACAGGGACGAATATCCGATCACAACCAATCAGATGTGAGGTCCGCCCTTTACTACCTCTGATTGGTTTGGACCAGAATAAGGGCCTCTGCTCGCACCATTGAGAAATTAGGGAGCACTCCAGAGGACTGTACTTACTGTAAGAACCAGAATCTAGCATACATCATTAAGGCCGACTCAAGTCGGCCTTTCGGCATCAACACAATAGTAATTAAACGCCACTCATAAGTGCTACACGTTAAATTACAGACACTCCTACAAATCCACATCGTCTGACAAAATCCTCATGCATGCGCATCGTTGTAATATTAATGGAAAAAAAATCTATTTTAAAAAGGTGTGAATCGATTCAAATTGGAAGAAAATAGACATCCGTCTATTTTTTCCACCCCTATTTGAGAATATTCATTTCAACATTACCATGATCATGTTTATTCCAGGTTTGAACAGATATAATGGAAACTTGAGTTCAGGGTTTATTTCGGGGGGCTGGTGTTAAAGATTTACTGATTTACCCCCTGCAACCAGAAGAACACGTTCTGATTCCCAGTCATGGGTTAAACAAGTCGACTTCAGCAAACGTCTGCACAACAACACATTCACGTTCATACATTCATATTTCATTAACCCATAAATAGACAAGCGCTCCGAGTCGCTAGTAATAATTGAAGAATAAGAAATAACAATCATGTTTGTGATTCTCTTCCATCAGCTCTGCAATCGTAGCTGTTGTTAGTGAACGCTGATAATGGAATTTGGTTATTATTGTTTCATTTATTTCATATTTCATCACACAGATGTGAAATGTACACACAGTCAAGTCGATTCTGTAAATGATTTCCAGCGAGCTCTTGTTTTTTTCCACTAATCTGCCTTTAAGCGATGAACCTTGAGAGGTCACTCTGGGGAAAATGTGTTTGCACGATTTAAAAACGAGGGGATTATAACGACAGCCGAATGTTATAGAAGAGGATGTTATTGTGCGTTTTAACCTTCGTTTACCTTTTTTAGGCTCTTTAAGGTTTCATTGTCTGTGGTTCACAAATGCACGATGTGAAGAAATAAAGATTAGATAAGTATGACGGTATATTCCACCGAAAAAATATCAACCATACGAGATTTTTTTAATGCCGAGTATTTTAATGAACCTTATTTCAGTCCGTAGTTTCGTGATCCGCTCCAGTGCGGCACTTTCTCTCATTATTAAATCTTTTAGAAGTCAGGTCCTTTGTAAAAGTGTTAATAGTTGTAAAGTTCAACTTTAGGCAGGCCGAGGCAGAACATGATGATGACACGATATTCCGCGAACTCTTGTTTTAAAAGACACGTGTGCAGTCACCAGAGTTGAATAATGTCATCTTTAATGCAGATATTAATGTCAACTGGCATCAGAAAATACTGCTCATTTAATTTGAACAAATGCATCAAGTCATTTTAAACAGTTAATTACATGATTGACAGAAATACAAAAAATAAATACATCTAAGAAAGATGAAGTTTGATATATAATTACAGTGTAGGATTTGTATCATGAAGTACAATTACAAATTCTATGAAATAGATTTTTGGTCATTTGCTTTACCTTAATTTAGGGATCGAAAATGTTGCTTATAGTTTGGACAATATTTTTTTCATGATACATAAGATAAAGTGACAGTTAACCGCAGAATTAACCCCATTTACTCCCACATTAAGGACATTTCTCAAAATTTCTTTCGACTGAAGAGTCACATAATTATATCAAACAGAATAAAGGATTGTTTCTTTGGAGTAATCTATCCTTTTAATGTGATTTTATAAAAAGAGCTAGACAAAGATTAAAACCTCTTGCTTTCCATCGTCAGGTCCTTACTTTAACCACGTTGTTCCTTTATTTTTGGATTATCCAAGATTTCAAGAGTATATTTTTAAACAAATAAAAAAAACATATAAAGTTTTAAAAATGCACGTGACATTTATGACAATTGTACAGAGAAATTAACGGCTGGAGTGTTTCATTCTATTGAAATAATCTGTAAGGACATCTGATAGACAGAACAATGTTTTATACATAGATAATGATATTTATTAAGCTTTAGCACTGAGCTCTCACACAAACTGGATTAGATAAGACAGAACCACGCAAATTAGATTGAAGTACGAGATTTGGCCACAGAAGATGCATTCACATGATAGACGCCAGTGCCAGTCCTTCAGTGCCACATCGATACTGAAAAGAGATTCATCAGCACTTTTACATTGGTACTGTTGGCATCAAGATGACCCCGTTGAGGAAACATGTCTGCTTTTAAGGGGATAGTTAAGCCTGGAATTTACATTTAGTCACAATCAGTCTTAGGGCACCATAGACTTAGAAAAAGACGAAGAAAAATGCTTCAATGTATCGTCTGTTGCCCTCTGCCCAGACCGAAATGAACCGCACCACAGGTCTGAAAGCCCCTAAATAAGATCATAATACAATTGGACTGAAAATAAACTAAATTAGAATCAAACAAAACATTATTAATCAACAAAACATAAAGTGACAGCAGAAATAGCCACAGAAAACAAATCTTAAAACATTGAGTAAAGTCTACTTATGGTATATAACATTGAATGCATTATTGCTAAAAACTGTAAAGAAAACTATAGGAACTGGTGGATGATGTCATAATGGTGCTGTCATGCCTGGGCCTGTATATTTCGACGCAAACAGCAACACAAAACACCATTAAACACCGTGACTATTATTAAATCAACAGTTGTGTATTTACAACAAAGTGTTGGTGATCCTCTGAAGATCCTCTCTCGCAGCAGAACTGAGAATATTCCTGTAAATCAGTGGACGGGAGGAGGGGGGTGGACATTGTTCCCGTGGACCGGTCTGGATTTCAGCAGATAATCTTGTTAAACATCCTAATATTAGTACTCAGGCATGGCCTGTGCTGTTACCTCACGCCTCTGATATACCTCTCTCTCCTCACTTTATTTATAGAGCTGAAGCGTCTAGAGTCTGCAGAATAACTCGTAGGATGTGTTTTTAAAGATGTCTGTGTGTCGAGTTATGAAACCCCTCAGGAGGGATCCTGCTGTTTTAAAACTCGCTGTGATGATGGTGTGTGTGTGTGTGTGTGTGTGTGTGTGTGTGTGTGTGTGTGTGTGTGTGTGTGTGTGTGTGTGTGTGTCTCAGTGTGTCTCAGTGTGTGTGTCTCAGTGTGTGTGTGTCAGTGTGTGTCTCAGTGTGTGTGTGTGTGTCTCAGTGTGTGTGTGTGTGTGTGTGTGTGTGTGTGTGTGTGTGTGTGTGTGTGTGCGTGTGTGTGCGTGTGTGTGTGTTTGCGTGCATACGTGTGGGTGCGTGTGTGTGTGTGTGTGTGTGTGTACGTGTGTGTGTGTGTGTGTGTGTGTGTGTACGTGTGTGTGTGTGTGTGTGTGTGTGTGTGTGTTTGCGTGCGTGCGTATGTGTGGGTGCGTGTGCGTGTGTGTGTGTGTGTGTGTGTGTGTGTGTGTGTTTGCGTGCGTGCGTGCGTGCGTGTGAGATAGGAATACTGCAGTGAGGAGACCCGGCTTACACCTGATAATCAGCCCTGAAGCTTTTCTATATATAACCTTCTTAATTGCAGCGTCTCTGGTGTACTACTGCACTGACACACACACACACACACACACACAGTCCCATTAAAACCACACCGAGCATTCACTTACGAAATCTCAAGCAGGATTTTACACAAAATGAGAATATCAGTCATTTACACTTCTTTATTTTCACTATTTTTGTCCCTTTTAATCGTAGATAAATATCTGGTTGATCCTTTTTTAATGTACTTAAATGTAAAGTAAAGATCAGTTTAGATGTTCTTAGAAACACAGTGTATATTTCCCCGTGAACCATTTTCTAAAATGTCACACAATAACTTTAATTATATTTGATACAATATATATTTAAAACTAACAGAACGGATAATGTATCTACTTTGAAGTTCTTTACAGTTAAAGAGTAATTCTCACAACATTATATTAAAAAATTCTATGATTTTATGCTTTAATTTCAAAACTATTGTTTAAAGTGTAACTTAGTTTTTAGAATAATTGCTTGAAGATTTCTCATTACCATAGAAAACTGTCGGCCTCATAACACGATGGCAAAGAAATGGAATATTATTGCTGTATGAAAATGACCTGCGTTGGAGAAAATTAAGTATTTAACTTCAATAATACAGTAAGTAATGTGTTCGTTTGTTAGCCATTAGTAAGGTATCAGTACATGCGTTTCATCACATCTATTACATCCAGAATATCATGTTATTTTCCAGAATATTCATTTTTTTCTTTAACAACAACACATTCTGTACTCAAATTGAGGCTTATTATGCATATGATCCTTTAAGCGAAACAGATCAAATCAATTAATCCTATGGAGAAAGTTAACTGTAATAAGGTAGAGAACTCCATTTCTTATGTTATTGAATTATTCTTTAGAATTCAAATCTTGACTACCATAGTTCCAGATGTGTAGTGGTTTTGTGAGAGTTAATGCCCGTGGATGAGTTGTGTCTGTCTGGCTGGAGGTCTTTCATGTAGCTAAGTGGTCCGAGTCATGGGTTCAATCCCTGGGATTGCACATAACCAGAGGCACATGTACAAGTATAATGCGATAGAAGTCCTGTGGATGAAAGCCTCTGCCAAATGCGTACATGAACATGCAGGTCACGTGACCTTATCAGCATAAACCGTGTAACATATCTGAAACATGTCTAAGGACATCCATGAAGTCCCAGCACATTTTTGTGTATTCATTTATTAAACGCTACAATCCGAAGTCACTAGAATGAGAATGTCATTTTTTTCCCTTAAGAATAAGTAAACTTACAACACCGATGCTAACTGTGTAAAGTTGTGTAAACTGTGCCGATGTTGTGTTAACTGTGTTCTGATATTTTGATAACTGTGTGAGTTTGTGTTAACTGTGCGGATGCTGTGCTAGCTTTGTAGTGCTGTTTTGAGTTAACTGTGCCGATGTTGTGTTAACTGTGTGCCGATATTTTGATAACTGTGTAAAGTTGTGTATACTGTGTGCTAATATTTTGATAACTCTGTGAGTTTGCGTTAACTATGCTGTTGCTGTGCTAGCTGTCTAGTGCTGTTTTGTGTTAACTGTGCCAATGTTGTGTTAACTGTGTAGTGCTGTTTTGTGTTAACTGTGCCAATGTTGTGTTAACTGTGTGCCGATATTTTGATAACTGTGTAAAGTTGTGTAAACTGTACGGATGTTGTGTATACTGTGTACTGATATTCTAATAACTGTGTGAATTTGCTTTAACATGCGGATGCTGTGTGAGCTTTGTAGTGCTGTTTTGTGTAACTGTGTGGATGTTGTGTTTACTGTGTGCTGATATTCTGATAACTGTGTGAGTTTGCGTTGACTGTGCGGATGCTGTGCTAGTTGCGTAGTGTTGTTTTGTGTAACTGTGTGGATGTTGTGTTAACTGTGTGCCGATATTTTGATAACTGTGTGAGTTTGCGTTGACTGTGCGGATGCTGTGCTAGCTGTGTAGTGCTGTTTTGTGTTAACTGTGCCGATGTTGTGTTAACTGTGTGCTGATATTTTGATAACTGTGTAAAGTTGTGTAAACTGTGTGGATGTTGTGTATACTGTGTACTGATATTCTGATAACTGTGTGAGTTTGCATTAACATGCGGATGCTGTGTGAGCTTTGTAGTGCTGTTTTGTGTACACTGTGCCGATGTTGTGTTAACTGTGTTCTGATATTTTGATAACTGTGTGAGTTGTGTTAACTGTGCGGATGCTGTGCTAACTGTGTAGTGCTGTTTTGTGTAAACTGTGCCGATGTTGTGTTAACTGTGTGCCGATATTTTGATAACTGTGTGAGTTGTGTTAACTGTGCGGATGCTGTGCTAACTATGTAGTGCTGTTTTGTGTTAACTGTGCCGATGTTGTGTTAACTGTGTGCTGATATTCTGATAACTGTGTGAGTTTGCGTTAACTGTGCGGATGTTGTGCTAGCTGTGTAGTGCTGTTTTGCGTTAACTGTGCCGATGTTGTGTTAACTGTGTTCTGATATTTTGATAACTGTGTGAGTTTGTGTTAACTGTGCGGATGCTGTGTATACTGTGTACTGATATTCTGATAACTGTGTGAGTTTGTGTTAACTGTGCGGATGCTGTGCTAACTGTGTAGTGCTGTTTTGTGTTAACTGTGCCGATGTTGTGTTAACTGTGTTCTGATATTTTGATAACTGTGTGAGTTTGTGTTAACTGTGCGGATGCTGTGCTAACTGTGTAGTGCTGTTTTGTGTTAACTGTGCCGATGTTGTGTTAACTGTGTTCTGATATTTTGTTAACTGTGTGAGTTTGTGTTAACTGTGCAGATGCTGTGTTAGCTGTGTAGTGCTGTTTTGTGTTAACTGTGCCGATGTTGTGTTAACTGTGTGCCGATATTTTGATAACTGTGTAAAGTTGTGTAAACTGTACGGATGTTGTGTTTACTGTGTGCCGATATTCTGATAACTGTGTGAGTTTGCGTTAACTGTGCGAATGTTGTGTCTGCTGTTGTACTAATTGTCTCTTTTTGCCGATGTGCTTATACTGTCTATATGATGTTGTGCTAGCTGTCTGGTGTTGTTGTGTTTTAACTTTCTAATGTGTGTGTTATCCCCAATTTGACCAATGATTGCTGTGGGGCGGGGTTTTCCTCTAAGGGGCGTGGTTTAGGCCTGACTGATAGTCTGTCGCTTTTTCTGCGCCCTGTGTATTTTACAGATAAAATGTCAGTGGAGTTTCGTGTCTGCTGCTTAAAAACATCCGACAAACATCTTACAGACGTCTTCTAACTGTCTATATAAGACCACTGTAGCAGATATAAGGGTATATACATTATACGTTTTAAAAAGAAACACTACTTATGCCGTTAGGGTTTGTGTTCCAAGCGTCTACTTCCCAAGCAAATGAAATGTATAACTTGTGTTCTTATTCCTAGTTTTCGAGAGACAGTTTCTTGTATATGCACAGGATCATTACATTCCCTTTCCGTACAACAACATTAGTATATAAGTATGGGCCACGACCTGGCCGTGGATTAAGTTTTCATGCTGTTTTTGACAACTCTTCTATCTACAGCGACCTCAGTGAGTCGAGTTCTCTTCATTGTCATGCAGCACATCTTCGCCCAGCAGATTATCTCTAGGCCGAGATGAAGAAAGTGCAGAGTACGGGATGAATGATAATTCAGGGCTCTTTTTAACAGTGTGTTTACTCTTTGAAAGCAGCGCGCAGCAAAGCGAGAAGGGACGTCTTTGATGTGTTTCCGAAGCGTCCGAGGAGAGCCACGGTGTCTCTGTTCTGGCAGGTCTGAGTGAATGTGTGGACCTCCTTGAGGAGACCAGCTGATGTTTATTCATGTCTCCTGAGGATCACGGCTATATATATATATATATATATATATATATATGTGTATATATATATACACACACACACCTTCTCACGAAGAAGCGGGAGTTTTTCTGCAGTGATGGCATCTCGTGGTGGCACACAATGTAACGGCATCTATTTTCGGTCATACACGTGAATCCAAATGTTGTGAATAATGTAAAAGTGGAGCTAAATAGAAACAATAAAAGAAAGTCAACTGAGAATCAGTCAGTATGGATTAATACTGTTGAGAATAAAGTTAAGGGGCTGTTGTACCAGTCCATTTCTCAGACCAAAAGTAATCCCCAAGTGATACATTGATAAAAGCGACATGGTTTATTTGAAGCGCTTGACGCACGTCTCCTTTGTAAACTTGAAATGTGAACGGCCCTAACGTGATCCGTACCCCCTACCCCTCTAGCATCACCTTTAAATGTGGTCTAGCCGTAGGCTGGTCTTATGAAAATAAATATCTATTACATTAAGATATTTCGCAACATTGATTGCATAAATGCTTTTAGGATTAACGAGGAGGATGCTCTAATAGGAAACTCCGAGGATGTATTAAGGATTCCGAGACCCCTTATGTTAAAGATCAAGGGAAATTTAATTCCTCGTTTCATCATCTCTTTAAAACACTTCTTCTTCAAAGGTCCCATTCTATTAATCAATTTCTCATCTTATCTTCAAATATGTGTTTCCCAAAGTTGACTTTATTAAAAAATAAGGCAAAGGCCTATGTTAAAATAATCAATAACACGAATCAAAGTACATTGTAGTATGAGAAATATGCATCTTTACAATAATGTCAAGCTTTTGAGTGTTTTGTCTCTGGCAAAATGCGAATAGAAGGATTATCCCGTTAATGTCTTCCAAAAGAACGACTGTTGTAACTAATCCCTTTATGAGGATTTCTGATGATTTAAATGATTTCATACATTTCATTGGATGGAAGATTATTAAATGTGTGTTTACAGAATGCTCATCGAAGCAGAAATTCGAAGCTGTGCTCCGCTCTGAAGAACACGACCGGAGATATTCTCATAGTGGAAATATGTCTCTGGATCTGGGAATCTGTCATGCTTTGCAGGAGTTTTATTAAAATCAATCATACAATATTCTTAGACTTGAGTTTCTCAGCAAAACTCCAAAAGTTTTTGTTCTATCTCCATCATTCTGTCAGTTTAATGACTGCACAGAGCAGCTGACAACATCCCATCATATCGGTCCAGAAGAATCCAGAAGAACTTCAACCCAAAGAACACAAATTCTTCGAATTAATCTTGCTCTCGTCATTCAAAACCTGTTTGGGTCTCTTTCTTCCGTCGAACATAAGAACTCCCCTAAGTGTTATTGTGATGTTTTGTTATTAACATTTTTCTAAATATCTTCCGTCATGGTTAACAAAATATGAGATTTTCGTAAAAACATTTCGGCGAGTAAATGATAAAAATGGCCTGGACTATCACTAATAGTATAGAAATGGATAAGGTCAGTGTTACGTTAAGTTTTGTTTTATGTTAATTCTTTTGTTTGGGCAATTATATTGTTGTTTATTCTTTAAGTGGTTATTTCACAGCACTTCTTCAGATGAAGTCATCGTTTGAAAAAAAAAAATCAGCACAGTAGGGAAAAACAACACATTTAAAGAATTTGAATTTGGTAAATGAGTAAAAAGTAAATGAGAAACATCTTGAAAAACAGCAGTCATGGGTGGGGCTTAATCAATGTGACATCACATTGCGAGAGCGAATGGAAATTATTAATTTGAGAGGACTGTTGAGATTTAAAGAAAATGAATAACTGGATTTTTATTATTATTGTGTTCTCCTGATACACAATTGTGTTTTAAAACAACATTTAAAAGTGCGTTTTCTGGATT
The DNA here is from genome assembly GCA_033220385.1 of Triplophysa yarkandensis. Taxonomy (NCBI): domain Eukaryota; kingdom Metazoa; phylum Chordata; class Actinopteri; order Cypriniformes; family Nemacheilidae; genus Triplophysa; species Triplophysa yarkandensis. Next base: position 1,867,197 of record CM065658.1, on the reverse strand, counting down.
TAAAGTTGTGTCATTAGATTTCATGAACCAGTTAACCAAACTCGCTCATTCATCAGCTGTAGTCGGAACACAAACGGCTCAAAGATGGCAACGGCCATATTTACACATCAAATAAGATGAATAGAACGGATAATATAACCTTCAAAATATCATATATAGCATCCATTCCAGTGTTCGGGTGATCCAGTGGATTGTAAAGCCAGTCTCATCTCGCTGGCTCAGTGTTCATGTGTAACGATCCGAGTTAAAGCCCTGAGCTGACACAGGCCCGAGATTAACTCCCATTAAAGTGTGTCCATGAGGAATTCTTCATGAGGATCTCATTGACATAAGCTCCCAACCCTTAACGCTAAATACCTGAACAAAGCTCCGAGACGTGAGGAAGTTTAGGAGCTCTCCGTTAGTCCGTTCTCCTGATCCGAGGTCATTCCAGCTCCGTCTTGCTCCAACTAAACCTCAGCACTTCTTCTTCTAACATTCACTTGTCTGCGGAAGGTTTTAGCTGCGGACGGAAGCATGGTCTTAATGACAAACTGACAGCGATACCGTGCGGTCGGAGAGGATCTGAGTGTTCGCGGTAATACTTTGCCCGTCAGGGTTTGCAGGAACGTTTCTGGATGGACTTACTGTCAGGGCAGAAGTAAGCCGCTCATCATTTGCGCAAGTTTAAGTTTCCAACTTTCCTTTTCAAGAAGCTAAATTGTAAAACTCATCAACTTCGTTAGAACTTTTTGGACAGGAGGGCGCAATTTAACACCACAGACACGTTTGAGTTTCTTTGGCTGAAAATCATCTTAACTGGTTGACCCGCAGAGAAGGAGAATCAGACGTCCAGATTTAAGATTGTGACGTTTAGCTGTAAAGTTACGAATACGAAACGTTGCGGTGGCCGACACAAAGATTTCGTCGCATTTATTGCTTCGTCCGTGAACGAGATTGGACGTTCACACAACATGTTCTGTAGAGCCTCTTTAGGCAATGGATATTCTTTAGTTATGTTTATTATATCACATTTCTGTCGGTAGATTTACGTTATTACTGCACATTGCCACTTTTAATGTATTTACTTTTCTTGGATGTTGTGGGCAAACTCTGACGGTCTGTCGGCTTCTCTCTATCTCCCAGAACTGCCTGTCCTTCCCAATTTATCAGATGAACTTTCAGAGTTACCGCGTTTAGAAGACAGTGTACCATTCTGTAGAACATTGTGCTCGGGTTCAATACCCAGAAACAGAAACTTCACAAAATCATTTCCATCTAACAGTCCTTAAAACCAGCAAGAGTTGAAAACCAACACAATGTTGGAATTACTTCATTTTATCATGGACATCGGTCACACGTGATTCAATTTTGTTCAAATTCCAAAAGAGATGATGTTAAACCACATCATTGAATCATACGGAAGCATTATACATAAATATTAATGCCAACAACCTATTTCATTCAGTATGCTTTATAGTCGTCTACGCTCTTGGTTCCATGAAGTATTAAAGTGCCTCTCGGATTTTAAACCTCATTTGAATTTTCCTTTATATGTTGGATATGACGTGAGTTCCCATCTTTAGCAGAAGTGTGTTTGACGACAGGAAACGTCAGGATCTTCAGTGTCGTGTAAAGTGACGGACTGAAATATGCAATGATTCTGCGTATCTCAATCTGAGAAACGCATTAATATCGGCCTTTACTTCGGTGTCAGGAGAGACATTGCTTATTCTTATACATGCGTTTGAAAAATAAGACATCAGAAATAAAGCATTCTTCTATTTATATATGAGTAATTAAATCTGACTGTTGCTTGGCTCCCGTGGAAGTATTTCTATATCAGGTTTTAGACTCATATTTACATGGACAAAGGTGATATATGTGCAGATTTGTTATGACTTTAATACCGAAGATCTCTTAAAGAACAGCATACAGACTTCATGGCTCACCTCTCTCTGTGTCCTCTGTGTTTATGGGATGTGTAATCTGATGTCACTACAGCAGGATAATTCTGTGAGAAACACACCTGTCATTCAGATTTCAGATGTCCGTCTTATTTCTGTCACTCCCACACAGATGTGTTCTTAAAGTCCCATCACTCTGATGTCACAGATGACTTCTATTGGACAAAACGGTTCCGACATTATTGACTGGCCTACAGTCATTTCGAGAAATACATATTGTTATTCTCGTCCCCCGTCTTATAGATGTATATATTCTCATTACTCTTAGTCTGTATTCATGATCTTATCTTAAAATAGATTTAAATCATCCCGTCTAGTATTATTATGATATCACGATGGTTTGATTATGTGTTAGTATGTAGTTTATCGGCAGCTCGTCCATGAACCACGACTCTTTGATCGATAGTAAGTCCTGACCCATCTGAAATCACTGAGTTTCAGTCGTTTAGAACGCACGTTCAAAAAATCCTTATAAAATGTTTGATTATCATATGAAATATCGAACTGATCCGAAGGTTGCTGGTTCGAGACTGGGAACCAGCGGGAGTACCACGACTGAGGTGAGTCCCTTGAGCAAGGCACCGTCCCCCCCACTGCTCCCCGGGCGCCACAGGATGGCTGCCCACTGCCCCGGGTGTGTGTTCACAGTGTGTGTGTGTGTGTGTGTGTGTGTGTGTGTGTGTGTGTGTGTGTGTGTGTGTGTGTGTGTGTGTGTGTGTGTGTGTGTGTGTGTGTGTGTGTTCACAGTGTGTGTGTGTGTGTGTGTGTGTGTGTGTTCACAGTGTGTGTGTTCACAGTGTGTGTGTGTGTGTTCACTTACTGGATGGGTTAAATGCAGAGCACAAATTCCAAGTATGGAAGACTATACTTGGTAATACGTCACGTCACTTCGCTACAGTGTGTGCCTTGACCTTCAAATAGGCTTGAAAAGCACTGATAGGTTTCTCGAATAACTCGTCGTGTTGTACTTCTTCACGAGAGCATAGAACGAGAACTTCAGTGAAGAACTGCACCAAACAACCTGATCATATGTGGTTGCTTTATGATTTCATCACCCAGCTCTTGTAGATTTTTAGGGCACCGGGAAAGACAATATGTCATTTATTTTGTTTTATTAAAGATAAAAGAAGGTATTTTAAAGAATTGGGGAAAACACTTCTTCCCCCGGTCCATTTAACAATGGAAGGTTGTTTATTGGTCTTGTGTCACATGTCTGTTTGTGGATTCTCATGAGAACGCTTTGAGTCATACACTCATTGACATCTGTATTGGAAATTGAAATTCAAATAAGAATATAGTTTTGCAGAATATTTGAATAGAGCTGAGAACATGCAGACATTAATGACGTCATGTTAAACTATATTTTTTTGCACTTTGCTTAAGCAGTTTTTGGTTGTAAAGAATGACAGCTGTTCAGTTTTATGAACAACTTCTTATTAAATCTGGAGATGGTCTGTTATAACATTGATGTGTGTTTGGACAGACATCTTTTAGTATATAAACATGATATGATGCTTGATCCTATTCATCGACAGACTTCTTTAAAGTTGGGGTATGCCAAGCAGTTTCTACCCTTTTTCTGTAAAATTGCAAAAACAAGCTGTGCCAGCAAGTAATGGAATAAGTGGATAACCATTGGGTCTGCTGTATGTGAACCATACAGTTCTGCAGGGTCTCTAACTCGTCCATCCGGAGGTTATTTCTATACTGTTGTGGACATTTAATTGACCATCAATCAATCATTACCACCCTTACTACCATGAAACTATTTGAGAAGCATTTATTTAACCTCCCTGTTATATTTGGGCTTCAATTGACTTCAAAACATCAACATTTTTTAAAAACCTTTTGGTTATATTTTTCAACCTTGAGTCTTGAAAATAGCAAGAAACCCACAAGAAAACTTATTTATATGATAATAACAGAATTTATGATAATTATGTTTTCAGATAATGTCACATATTCTTACCTTGTCCTATTGGAACTATAACCTGAATGGTGTACGGTTTTGTATTTTTCCAGATAATTTTAAACCAATATAGAAATAGCTTGGTTATAGAATCAATATAGTCACTTTTCTCATAATATTATATTAAAAAAGATCTTGATAAACTTTAAGGATATAATTTAGATAGAAATTAATTGGCATATAAAATGTAAACATAACAAAAGTATCAAGTTGTATATAAGCATATTTTAAAAGTTTAATTCCATTTGTGTGTATTACACACTGTAACATATTTATATTAAACATGTGATTGTAGATATTTCTTCATCAAGCAGATAAAAAGCTAAAGAGATCTCATCTGTGAGTTTAGAGAAATATCAGATATGAGGGTTGTGAAGACATCTTTAATCCAAAGCATTTAACATACATCTAATCTGTTTTTGTGAACACAAATGCTCCATCATTTCATGTACAGAATCGCTCAGACAGGCACCACTTTGAAATGTCTTAGGTTAGAAGTATACACATTCTTCAGCATCGAGTCAATTCATATTAAGATACATTTTTCGAATAAGTCAGACTCAACAGACTCAATTATCAGAGTTCAGCAGGTTATAAATGGAGTCTTTTTCCCAGTGATGGAAGTCTATCATAAAGCAGTGAGAACAGCACGTGTGGAACAAATGAAATGAGCTCTTATATCAGAAGCACTTGAAATCAAATGTGTTTTATAACCTCAAACCCTCAAGTATCTTCTCCAAGTGCTGCGTGTGAGCTTTTCTCATTTAAAGACGTCCACCAGGGACAGACACCTTGGAACCCGAGTGTGAGCGCAGGACCTCTGACACCTCCTCTCACTTCTGATCCCAGTCACCTCAGTACATGACGGGCACAGCACCCGTTCCACACCTGCCCACGGGCCACATGGCAGCTGCGCGCCGGCCAAGAACCTGGAGAGCACACGCGGGTATGCATATCTCCACTGACAAACGCATCCTGCCATCTGCCAGCACATATGGAGATCTTTTGAAGCTCGGGCAGGAGTCAGAACTTATGAATCAAAGCTTGCACCTCGTCTATCTCAGGTGCCCATCGATTACTTTCCTCGGGAAGTCCGAAAGGTCTTTAATCTCACAAGACGCTTCTCTTCAGGGCTTACTGGCTTTCTGAGACATGGTTACAGATGTGAAATATGGGTAAATGCCATCTTAACCGTGTCAATCTGCTGAAAGTCCCATCAGGTCATAAAAAAACTTTTTTGCATGATAATTTACAAATTGTATTTTAAAATTATGAAAATTGCATTATTTATGATAATTGTTATACTATAAACCGTTTTTAGACTAGAAATTGGTTATAATCTATATACCGTATTAGGACTTACTTGCTTGAGGTCATCTCTCACCATGAGCATCTCTGAAACAGAATTTTAAAATCATGAAAATTTTCTGAGCATTTTGCTTTTTTATGATTGTCGTTTGTTATTTTTTTGTATTTTTGGGTGTTTTGTGTTTTCTTGATCTGAGTGGTGTTGTGGATTTAAGACCACCCTGCTGAGTTCGACATCTTTACGCTGTACGTGCTCTGAAGGCCAAATCGTTTAAAGGCCGAAAAATAATGCGAGACCC
>CM065658.1:1851675-1856675 GCA_033220385.1 Triplophysa yarkandensis | reverse complement strand
AAAAAAAAATCTTTTGTAACTTCTCTCTCTGTGTAACTAGGTAACATTGTTGTAGCACTTGTTCACCTATTGTTGTATCGGCTATTTACCGCTTCATTGTCTCCTCGACTATTGTAAGTCGCTTTGGATAAAAGCGTCTGCTAAATGACTAAATGTAAATGTAAACCCATCAGAATGAGAAATATCTTGTGCGTTCTCCAGATAATATTCCTTCATAGAGTAATATTGTTGACCGGAAGTGAAGCTGATTAGAGATCAGTTCTCGTCCAGTAAGAAGGTTAATGCTCATGAGCCGAGGTCTGGTGTTAAGCTGTGTTTCAGTGTCAGGTCAGGTGCTCGGGGTGAAATGACTTTACTGAATCCACGATTGTTCTGTCATGATGAGAAATGACACGAGCAGATGTAGAACGTTCTTCCAGAGACCATCTGATAACATGTCTGAACGCTTTATATTCTTATAATTCTTGACATCATCGCAGCAGACGGCCCTATTGAAACAAGCGCATTAGTAGTCAAATGGAGTCGGCTCAAATTATTATCTTTAAATGAGTTGATTTAATATTTTTGCTTGATCTTTTTATTTATTTTTACATTTCTAATTCTATTTTTGTCATGACTAGCTCAAGCTCATAATAAACTTGAAATAAAAATAAATGAATATGCGATACATGAAATATATAATATACAGTATACATCGCATTAAGGTTGTGGGTTCACATCCAGGAAACACGTTTAGTGATTAAAAGTTCATCTTAAGCACGCTTCAAGTCATTTTGAGTAAAGTCATTTGTGAAATGAATAAAAACACAATCCAGCATCTGTAAATAACTGTTTCCCGAGCAAATTTACAAAAGCATCTATTTGACTAATAGTTCTGTCTTCTATTTCAAATCACTTATAGTAATCAGATAGAGGGATTTGTGCGGATATGCCGCTCGACTCGCATACACAACGCGTCTTTCAGTTGTCAACATTAGTTCACATTTATTTGAATGTTCGGATGAGTTTAAAGGGTTTTCTCAAACTTGGGAAACAAACACTCGCAGGGAGGGAATGTGTGGTACTTTATGAATGATGGATGTTGAAATTCAGCAGACATCCGCAAAGCGTTCTGTGCTAATGAGTTTGGATTTCGATTATAACGCCGGTCCAATGATTACCCGTGCTTTGCTTCTCCGCGTCTGAGTAACATCTGCTCAGAATGTCATCGATGTGCAGGACGATGATGGAAGTTCAGAGAACGAGATGCTGTGTTTATATAAGCCTCAGCTGGTGCAGATCTGCACATCCATCACGAGCCAAGCGAAACACCCCGCTTCTCTTTCTGCTGAAGTGAATGGATAAATGTTGTTAACCTCAGACACACCAGGAATGTTAAAAAGAACATTATTCATCATTAGTGTTGTAACGCACCCGCTTACGGACTGAGTGACGGCTCACTGGAGTGTGCTGAAGATGTTGGTCTGTGTGTAAATACAGCAGTTGATTGTCATTGGATCGATGAAGAGCCGTGTGCTGTTAATGATGTTCATCAGCTCATGAAAACACAACACACTCATGCAAGCAACAGTGTCAACATTTTGGTGGGTCGCTTTGGTCGCTTGGGTTTGTCGCTTGGTTTTAAATTGTTGGTTTGGTTGGTTGGTCAGTTTGAATACTTCGTTGGTTGGTTGGTTGGTTGGTTGGTTGGTTGGTTGGTTGGTGGCTTGGTTGGTTGGTTGGTTGGTGGCTTGGTTGGTTGGTTGGTTGGTTGGTTGGTTGGTTGGTTTGGTTAGTGGGTTGGTTGGTTGGTTGGTTGGTTGGTTTGGTTAGTGGGTTGGTTGGTTGGTTGGTTGGTTTGGTTAGTGGGTTGGTTGGTTGGTTGGTTGGTTGGTTGGTTGGTTGGTTGGTTTGGTTAGTGGGTTGGTTGGTTGGTTGGTTGGTTGGTTGGTTTGGTTAGTGGGTTGGTTGGTTGGTTGGTTGGTTGGTTGGTTGGTTGGTTGGTTTGGTTAGTGGGTTGGTTGGTTGGTTTGGTTAGTGGGTTGGTTGGTTGGTTGTGTTGCTTGGTTGGTTGGTTGGTGGGTTGGTTGGTTGGTTTGGTTAGTGGGTTGGTTGGTTGGTTGGTTGGTTGGTTGGTTGGTTGGTGGGTTGGTAAGTGGGTTGGTAAGTGGGTTGGTAAGTGGGTTGGTTGGTTGGTTGGTTGGTTGGTTGGTTGGTTGGTCTGTTTGGTTTGTCTGTTTGATTTTTCTGTTTGGTTAGTAGATGGGTTTATTTAGATTGGTTTGGTGGGTTGGTCTGTTTTATTGACTGGTTTGGTTGGTTGGGTTGGCTGGTTTGGTTAGTTGGTTAGTTGGTTAGTTGGTTGGTTGCTTGCTTGCTTGCTTGGTTTGGTTAGTGGGTTGTTTGGTTGGTTGGTTGGTTGGTTGGTTGGTTGGTTGGTTGGTGGGTTGATCTGTTTGGTTTGTCTGTTTGATTTTTCTGTTTGGTTAGTGGATGGGTTTATTTAGATTGGTTTGGTGGGTTGGTTGGTCTGTTTTGTTGACTGGTTTGGTTGGTTGGGTTGGCTGGTTTGGTTGGTTAGTTGGTTCTGGTCAGGTCAGCACCTTTGTTACTCTGTTAAGAAATTTTACATATGTAGAATATTAGAGATGAACCTAAATATCAGACATTAACAAAAAATGGTCAATAAAAGCTATTTTTCACATTACTGGATGATAGTTATGAATGATCCAATGATCAGTGCTGATATCGCCTTTTGATCGAAAGTATCACTGGCAAATTTACCATCCGTATATCTGTGGAGTAAAGATTTTTTTTATAATATGATGAATATAATACCTTTAAATACATATAACGTTAGAAAATCAGAATTTTTAGATAAGCCCAAAAATGCTTATGCAATTAAAGCTTAAGATTTGCATTATAATGTAAAGTGCTTTACTTATCCAGTCAGTGGGGATGCTTGAGTCCGAGAGAAAATGTAATCCCAATAACTTTGGCTAGCATAGAGATCACAATATTGAAATAAATTTAGCTAGTATATTAATAGTTAATAGATTTTTAATTAATTAAAAAAAAGAAACCATGAGTACAAAAAAAAGCAATGAAAGTATTTTTTTGTTGCAATATGTAATCAACGGCAGGTAAACACACAGTGCATTGAAGATCCCCAGAAGGCACACATACATCTGTTAGACGTCTTAAGTAAAACAGCATTCTTAAAGATGTTTATTAGATGTTTTAATAAAAGCAGATGTTGTCCAGACAGATGTACCTGTGCTCTCTGTATAAATATGTCATATTCCCATGCAGAGAGGTGTGCTGTGGATTTATGTCACAAGAAGAAATAAGACCATCCACGAGAAATGAAATCGGCCTCAGAAATCGTTTCAGCGGGATTATGTTGTTTTCGTAATTGTTACGAAATTGAAATAGTAAATCAATTAGGATAAATTGCACCGCCCTACCAGCCGGTGTAAACACAGTTTGTTTCCTGGTAGAACGTCCGGATAATGTGCACGTCTTCACTTCTGGAAATGGCATACAGCTGAAGAGATCGGATGCAGATTTGTGGCTCTCTCGATGTTAATGTGTAATGCACATCAGACGATGAGTGGACTGTCTGAGGTCCAGACGGAGTCTGCCTGATGGCCGGACGTGCTCCTCTAATGCTTCACTTCTGATGTCAGAAACACAACATACTCACGATAAAGAAGCTTTAACAGATAGATTTTCAGTTTTAATAAAATATAAAGTCTGTATACTGATGAAAAGGAGGGGTTTATAAGTGATGTTGAATGTGATGTGGATATTAAACACTGATCTACCGCTTACGTGGCGGCGTGAGGTCAAAGGTCATATGCTTGAAATCCCACGGCATGTGACTCTCAGGTTATCTAGCCGAAGATTATCTGCACTTATGTCACGAGTCATTACTCTCATCGCAAGAATATTTCATTTTTGTGTCTTTTTATTTCTGTAATGATAATGTATCATTGAGTTTGGCTGTTTCGCTCTATGAGAGGAAAGCTATTTTTAAAACGTGTGTGTTCGTCGAAGCTTTCAAAGCGATTCGGATCTTCAGCCGTCTGAGCTGACCTCGGTAAACACGCATTAAACTCTTATCAACAATCCATTTCTCACAGGACACAAACAGCAATACACGCCTGGAAGAAGAAGTCGTCTGAATCATCTGAATCCGTATCTGTGAAAAATCCCTAGAAACACATTTATCATCAAACAATCATGCTTGACATTAATCCATCTAATCTCTTATCTCAGACAGAAATGATATTCATCTGATGATGCTCTTTCAGGAGATTTGATATTTCTTGTTTTATGGAGGTGTAAATGAAGATTTAATGGTCTGAATGAGATATTTCGAGTTTTGAGATGATATTGATAATATCATTGACTTTTCATTGTAGACATTACATATCTGAGCTTAAGACATGAGACCTCTTCTGAAACTGTAACGGAGATATTGGTGACATTTCTGATTGTTTCTCAGGAGAAATATTTGAGACACAGTTAAGACTTTTTATTAGCTTGACAATTTCCCGAAAAAATGTCTTATAAAGCATTTATCTTGAAGTTAGTACAAATATTTAAAACTTCTTAAATCAAGACAAATGTACTTGGCAAAGATAGTGACCTAAGATATGTTATTATGCTTAAGGAAAGAAAATATAAGAATCAAGTTAATTTATCCTTAAAACAAGCGAAATAATCCGTAAATAAACGTATTTTTTTCTTTTTCATAAGTTATTTTTAAACGGCCTCCCACTGCTCTGTGCATGCTTGGGTGTGTGTTCACTACTGCGTGTGTGCGCTTGTGTCTCTTAAAGTTCTGGAGGTACAGGCATGATCATTTTGTGAACTTTTTGATTAATCTTTTGATCAATTTCATAATTGGCATACAATTCAAGTTAACGTATATTCGACAAGTTAACATACCTATCTCTGTGTATAAAAATAACTATTATGTAATCATGTCGTGTTCTTTTCACATCAATGTAAAA
>CM065658.1:1828149-1843149 GCA_033220385.1 Triplophysa yarkandensis | reverse complement strand
TACCTTCATCCTACTCACAACTACTTACTGTATTCAGATTACGTTCACTCTGCTGCACTTTAGCATATTTTATGCACACCTTGTTTACATTATGCGGAACGTGCACACTCTGTGTTTAGTGTTTAATGTCTAGTGCTTAATGTATGTATGTACTCACTGTGATGAATGTTTCAACTGTGTTTGTCCAATAGTACACTGTGTGTACTAATTATATATATGCGCATATTACACACTGTCTTATGTCGAAGTCTTTACTATTTGTTACATGTTATATGTTACCTGTACTGCAATTTTTCTGGACTAAGCTCCCAAGAATTTCACTCACCAGGACACATTTGCCGTGGTGATGTGACAATAAAAGTGAATTGAATTGCTCGGTGCTGCCTGCCTCATTGGATCCAGTACAATTTGCATATCGCAGCAACCATTCTACAGACGATGCTATTGCTTTCACGCTACACACTGCTCTCTCTCACCTGGAAAATAAGAACACCTATGTGAGAATGCTGTTTATGGACTACAGCTCAGCATTCAACACCATAGTGCCTTCCACACTTGTTGCGAAGCTCCAGTCTCTTGGACTAAACAGATCTCTGTGCAGCTTGACACTGGACTTCCTTACAGGTAGAAGTCAGGTGGTCAGAATGGGCAACAAAACTTCATCACCGCTGACCCGCAACGCTGGTGTTCCTCAAGGCTGTGTCCTCAGCCCTTTCCTGTACTCCCTGTACACCCATGAGTCGTGGCCTGGTGGTTCGAGCTTGTGATCTGAAGGTTGCTGGTTCGAGACTCCGAACCAGCGGGAATACCACAACTGAGGTGAGTCCCTTGAGCAAGGCACCGTCCCCCCCACTGCTCCCCGGGCGCCGCGGCATGGCTGCCCACTGCTCCGGGTGTGTGTTCACAGTGTGTGTGTGTTCACTTACTGGATGGGTTAAATGCAGAGCACAAATTCCAAGTATGGAACACCATACTTGGTAATACGTCACGTCACTTCACTTCACTACAGTGTGTGCCTTGACCTTCACATGAGTGTCCAGCCACACAAAGCTCAAAAGTCATTGTCAAATTCTCTAACGACACTACTGTGATAGGCCTGATCACCAACAACAATGAGACGGCCTACAGAGAGGAGGTGAGCACCGTGACTAAATGGTGTTGACTAAATCAGTCAACATTGACAAGACCAAGGAGCTGGTGGTAGATTTTTAGGAGGTCAGAATATACACAAATCCTGGTTCAGGCTCTGGTAAGGTCCAGGCTGGACTACTGCAATGCTCTGCTTGCTGGACCAAAAAGGACCCATGTAACACCTCTCTTCATTAAACTACATTAGCTTCCCATAGCAGCTTGCATTGTATTCAAATCTCTTCTCATGGCCTAAAGGACCACCACAGGTTCAGCAACCAGCTATCTTCACTCACTGATTCACAGGTATATGCCCTCCTGCTCTCTGGGCTCCGCAAACCAGCAACGTCTTGTGGTGCCATCTCAAAAGGGTAAGAAATCTCTCTATCGTACCTTCCTCGATAGTGAAACGATCTGCCTCTTTAAAAAACACCTAAAAACGAATATTTTCCGGCTACTCCTAACCCACTTGTAGTACCTTCTTTCCTAACCTACTCACTCTATAATATATATATAATATATTTATCTCCCTAGGTGTAACTTAGTAACCTGGTTGTAGCACTTGTTCACCTATTGTTGTCTGTGCTATTTACCGCTTCTTTGTCTCCTCGACTATTGTAAGTCACTTTGAATAAAAGCATCTGCTAAATGCCTAAATGTAAACGTAATATAAATGTAGGAGACAGAAGAGAGAACACAAACCCATCACCATCGGCAAGACACCTGTGGAGAGGGTAATCAGCTTTGAGTTCCTTGGCATTTACATCAGTGAGGATCTCACCTTGTCTACACACTATGTTGCAGAACTGCAAACTGCCAGGCACATTGTTGGAGGTAAGCTTCCCTCCCTACAGGACATCTACACCAGGCAGTGCATCGGCAAATCTCGCCACCCGTCTCACAGTCTGCTCTCTATGCTGCCCTCAGGAAGACGTCTTCGCAGCATCCACTACTGCACTAGTCGACTGAGGGATAGCTTTTTTCCTAAGGCTATCAGACGTATGAACAGCCAGAACTGATACACCCGCAGCACACTCCCACAATACAGCATGCCACACACTACACTTTAACTACAACAGTTCAACACTGGACTATACATACACTAACTGCTTACTGTATGTATGTATGTACATAGTGTATATGATGTGTATTGTCAACTGTAAGTATGCACTGTGTGTATTGATATTATGTATGTGCATTTTGCACCTGTTTGAAGTCTGTATTATACGTTACATGTAAAATGTTTCTGCAATTTCTGGAGCAAGCTCCCAAGAATTTCACTGCCCAAGGCACATGTACTGTGGTGATGTGACAATAAAAGTGACTTTGACACTGAAAATTTAAAGTTTAAAAAGGATGTTTATTGAGGTTAAGTCTAACAAAAACTTCTCAGCTCTAGTTAATATTTCTTTAACATGCACCTATAAACATAAACATCTCAAACTGAACAAACAGCTTTATCTCTAACACTGCTTGTCTTACAGGAGACATTTCTTTGTATTTCGTAAGTGTTTTTATCAGCTTTAATACCTGTAAACTTCATTTAAAAACTTTTATTTCTAAGTGAATTGTGAAAATAAGAGAGAGAGAGAGAGATAAGAGAGATAGAGTGAGAGAGAGAGAGAGAGAGAGAGAGAGAGAGAGAGAGAGAGAGAGATCAGAGAGAGAGAGAGAGAGAGAGAGAGAGATCAGAGAGAGAGAGAGAGAGAGAGAGAGAGAGAGAGAGAGAGAGAGAGAGAGAGAGAGAGAGACAGAGAGAGAGAGAGATTGAGAGAGAGAGAGAGAGAGAGAGAGAGAGAGAGAGAGAGAGAGAGAGAGAGACAGAGAGAGAGAGAGAGATTGAGAGAGAGAGAGAGAGAGAGAGAGAGAGAGAGAGAGAGAGAGAGAGAGAGAGAGAGAGAGAGAGAGAGAGAGAGAGAGAGAGATTGAGAGAGAGAGAGAGAGAGAGAGAGAGAGAGAGAGAGAGAGAGAGAGAGACAGAGAGAGAGAGAGATTGAGAGAGAGAGAGAGATTGAGAGAGAGAGAGAGAGAGAGAGAGAGAGAGAGAGAGAGAGAGAGAGAGAGAGAGAGACAGAGAGAGAGAGACAGAGACAGAGAGAGAGAGAGAGAGAGAGAGAGAGAGAGAGAGAGAGAGAGAGAGAGAGAGAGAGAGAGAGAGAGAGATAGAGTAGAGAGAGAGAGAGAGAGAGAGAGAGAGAGAGAGAGAGAGAGAGAGAGAGAGAGAGAGATATTATGTAAATGAGTTACAGTATTACAGGCAGTGCTTTCAGCCAGTTGTTGAGCTGCTGATGGTCACAATGTGCTGGTGGAGGAGGACGCCAGACGTTTCCCGATGTATATTCTGAAAATCAAAGCCATAATCTCTTACAGGTATCATTCAATAGTTACCACTGAGATTTGTGAAGCACGCTTACCCCCACACCCAGTGTCAGTGCATGAGACGCCAGAAGAGATGGGAGAAGTATGAGAAACACATCTGAAGAAAACAAACCTCTCTTCATCACCTCAGTCTTCCTCATGCTCAGAGAACTGGACTTTTTAGGATGATGAAACACAAACTCCCTAAAGATACACAAAAATACACCATCACAAGACATCTTAACTTCACAATAAATCTTTTTGGACTGAGAAGTTATAGGTGTGTGTGTGCGTGTGTGTGTGTGTGTGTGTGTGTGTGCGTGCGTGCGTGCGTGCGTGCGTGCATTTGTGTGTGTGTTTGTTGTGTGTTTTGTGTGTGTATGGATCACATGATAAAGGCACTCCTGAACCACTCTTTCTGACACATAAGAAGAACAGAATCCTGATGTTCGGAGATGAAGATGAGGATCTTACCTTGGTGGAAGGTTTTCTGGCCGACTGGACCAATCCCAAACCCATTCAGTACTCACTCTACTGTCACTCTCATCTGACTGAAGAGAAAGAAAGTTTGAAACCTGAGAGTTTATTTATTTGTTTCTTGTAAAAGTTTGTGGATTTTACCTGGATCGTAACACAGTCTGTGCTGTTGCTGTCATCCTCACTCGCTCCTTTAGGATATCCAGATGTTTTTAGGATCTGTGGAGAACTGAAATCAGACAGAAACTCACCTCATTTATTAAGATGTTAATGAACATTATTACCAGATCAGTAATGAAAACTGGATGCATCTCTATCTCTCTAGCGTTTGTTGTTAAAAACATCAGAAAACAGTCAAATGTTGAGCAACAGAAGATAACACACACCTTCCCGTTTGTCTTCTCTCACATTCTACCTGAACATCCAGAAGAATTCTCTCCTTATCAGTGTTAAGAATTGATGTTGTGCTGCTGTCCAGCGCTCCTGATGTTTTCTGACCCTCCAGATCAACCCAAGAGTCTGAAATCACACATATAAAAAATACATTATATTGTTATTAGTTATTATTTGGTTGGCCAATCCTTCTCTTTTTCTTTTAAAGGAATGCTCTGATTTGTCTTTTAAATGTGTGTTTGTTGTTTCTAAGTGCCGCAGTAACTTGGAGGGTTTCATAGCCTTGTTACTTAGCATTGTTTGGCAAATGACACAGATTGACTTTGGGGGGAATTGTTCCCGGAAATAAAACCGAATTTAATGTATGTGGGGTCGTAAATTCATGTGAATGCGTGATGTTTTTTTCTCTGACACATTGGTTGAATCTGTTTCGTTTGATGATGGCATCTTTGACTTGATTGCTTTGAGCATGCCATGCTTACTAGACTAATACCGTGTTCACACCAGATGCGTTTAGAGCATCAGACGCAGCCGATTTATATGTTAAGTCAATGCAGAGACGCAAATAGGCGTAGTAGATTTCCTGCGGGGTGAATGACGCTAGTTGAAAAAACTTATCTTTGGTGAAACTTCTCTCCGCGTTAACCAATCAGAAGCTTTAAATAAAACAAACATGGAGGAGAAAGTCATGTGGCTTTATGTGGAAACACAGAGCTTTGTAAATACTTATTGAAATTTTATTATAGTTTTATTATACTTTAACATAGACAGGAATAAAAGTGATATTTACTGGAAGAAATTTAGTAAAGAAAAAACATTTTCTTAACTAAATTTGAGCTTTATACACATCCGTTCACTCACCAACAAAGCAGTCTTCCTTTCTGAGTACTGTACTGATCAAAATTTGGATGTTGTTTGCCTTACTGAAACATGGCAGCAGCCTAATGACCTTTTTTGACTTAAAGAAAGCTAATCGAGGGATTGTTTACATGGTGAAACTTGCGCTTCTGGAAAAGGTGTTGGTATCGCGTTGATGTATCTTAATGCATTTGATCTTCAATTCACTTCACTTTTATTGTCACATCACCACGGCACATGTGCCCTGGTGAGTGAAATTCTTAGGAGCTTGCTCCAAAAACAACGCAGTACAGGTAACATGTAACATGAAACATATAATATATAACATATAATATATAACATATAACATGTAACATGTAACATATAATATAAAACATATAACATGTAACATGTAACATATAATATATAACATATAACATGTAACATATAGTGCAGACCACATAAGACAGTGTGCAATATGCACATACATATAATCAGTACACACAGTGTACTATAGACAAACACAGTCGAAACATTCAACACAGTGTGTACATACATACATTTATCACGAGAAAAACATTAAACACTAAACACAGAGTGTGCACGTTCTGCGTATGTAAACAAGATGTGCATAAAGATTTTTAAGGTGCAGCAGAGTGGACATAGTCCAAATACAGTTAGTAGTTGTGCATAGGATGAAGGTAGACTGTTGTATAAAGTGCAGTGTGTAAATATTGTCCAGTGTTAAACTTTGGAGTTAAAGTGCAGTGTGTGACATATTGTGTGTGGGAGTGTATCAGTTCTGATTGTTCATGAGTCGGATAGCCTGAGGGTAAAAGCTATCCCTCAGTCGACTCGTACGGGAGCGGATGCTGCCGAGACGTCTTCCTGAGGGCGGCAAAGAGAGCAGTCTGTGAGATGGGTGGCTGGAGTCCCTGATGATCTTCCGGGATTTTCTTATGCACCGCCTGGTGTAGATGTCCTGGAGGGAGGGAAGCTCACCTCCGACGATGTGGCTGGTAGTTCGCACGACCCTTTTCAGAGCTTTGCGGTTGCCAGCAGTGCTGTTACCAAACCAGGCAGTGATGCAGCTCGTCAGGATGCTCTCTATTGTGCAGTTGTAAAAGGTTCTGAGGATGCTGGGGCTCATGCCAAACTTCCTCAGCCTTCTCAGGAAGAAGAGGCGCTGTTGTGCCTTATTCAGCACTGCGTCGGTGTGAATGGACCAGGTAAGATCCTCGCTGATGTTGACGCCGAGGAACTTGAAACTGCTCACCCGCTCCACAGGTGTCTCGCCGATAGTGATGGGTCTGTGTTCTCTGCTCTGTCTCCTGAAGTCGACCACCAGCTCCTTGGTCTTGTCCGTGTTGAGTGAGAGGTGGTTCTCCTGACACCATTTAGTCAGGGTGCTCACCTCCTCTCTGTAGGCCGTTTCAACATTGTCGGTGATCAGGCCTATGATGTTTGTGTCATCAGCAAACTTGACAATCACATTGGAGCTGTGCGTGGCTGTACAGTTGTGCGTACAGGAGGGAGTACAGGAGTGGGCTGAGAACACAGCCCTGAGGAGCACCAGTGTTCAGGGTCAGCGGGGATGAGGTGTTGTTGCCCATTCTGACCACCTGACTTCTGCCTGTCAGGAAGTCCAGGATTCAGTTGCACAGAGATCTGTTCAGTCCAAGATTCTGGAGCTTTTCAACAAGTGTGGAAGGCACTATGGTGTTGATTGTTCAGCTGTAGTCCACAAACAGCATCCTCACATAGGAGTTCTTGTTTTCCAGGTGGGAGAGAGCAGTGTGTAGGGTGAAGGCAATGGCGTCGTCTGTGGAGCGATTGCTGCGGTATGCAAACTGTAGAGGGTCCAGTGAGGCGGCAGCACAGAGCAGATGTAATCTCTGATGAGTCTCTCAAACACTTACTGAAGATGGGTGTGAGAGCGACAGGCCTCCAGTCATTTTACCAGTCATCGTGCATCGTTGGTGTTGAATTGATCCTCCACCTTAGTTTTATATTGTCTTTAAGGGGATCTGATGGATTTCCTGAGATCGTAACTTGCTTGTTTGCGATCGTCAGCATCTCCGGATTTGAAAGCAGATGTCCGCGCTGACAAAGCTGTTCGAACATCGCTGTTAATCCAGGGTTTCTGGTTGGGGTAGATACGGATTGTTTTTGTCGGCACCACATCTTGTACACACTTCCTGATGAAACACGTGACAGAGTCTGAGTACGCCTTGATGTCGTCATCAGACGCTGCCCAGAACATGTCCCAGTCCACGTGATCAAAACGGCAAACCAGCACTGAATTGTCCTGAAGGCGGGGCTTCCGGTTTCAGTTTCTGCCTATAAGCGGGCAGCAGCAGAATGGAGCAGTGATCTGATTTGCCGAACGGTGGTGAACACAGTTCAGTGGTGCCTGGGGCAGAAGAGAGACGAGGGGGCAATATCGGGAGCGAGTCCAGCTTCCTGACAGCCTGATGGATGAAGCTGTCCTTCAGTCTGCTGGTCCTGGCCTGGAGACTTCGCAGTCTCCTCCCTGATGGCAGCAGACTGAAGAGCTGTGTGATGGGTGAGTGGGATCACCTGCGATGCGGAGGGCTTTCCTCGTGAGACGCGTACCATCAATGTCCTGGAGGGAGGGGAGAGAGACACCAATGATCTTCTCAGCTGCTCTCACTATGCGTTGCAGAGTCTTCCGGCAGGACGCGTTGCAGGCGCCATACCACACAGTGATGCAGCTGGTCAGAATGCTCTCGATGGTGCCTCTGTAGAAGGTGTACATGATGGGGGGTGGGGCTCTGGCTCTCCTCAGTTTGCGGAGGAAGTAGAGACGCTGCTGTGATTTCTTGGCCAGCGCTGCGGTGTTGTCGGTCCAGGAGAGATCCTCTGTGATGTGCACACCCAGGAACTTGGTGCTGCTCACTCTCCCCACAGTCGCACCGTTGATGGTCAGAGGAACATGCTGAGTGTGCGCTCTCCTGAAGTCAAACGCAATCTCCTACGTCTTCTCCACGTTCAGAGAGAGATTGTTTTCACTGCACCACCTGGCCAGGCGGCTCACCTCGCTCCTGTAGTTTGTCCGCCTGTACAAAATCCTCCCCCTGGTTCACTCCTGGTCCCGTTTAATCTCTAATTAGCCTCTAATAAAACTTGACTTATTATTCATCAACAAATGTACTCTGATCATGTTGCTATCTGCAAAATTGCTTTAAACTCTGCTCAATCTGAATATTACACACACTTAGTCAATCTTCATGATTTCGATATCAGAGTACTTTTCTCTACTGTCCAAGGACTTACTAAGCCATCAGAAACCATCCTCCACTTCACTGCTTTATCCCAAGTCAAGATTTATGGGATTTTCTGCATGACAAAGTTAAAGCAATCCATAAACATTTGACTACATCTTCTACAACACACTTTGACTGTAGTTGGATTAATAACTTACATACATTGCCGCTTGTCACACTTTCTGACTTTATTTTACCATCAGTTCAACATATCAGTAATATCATCATTTCAGCACACCCATCTACTTGCTCCCTTGATCCACTACCCACAGTCCTTGTTAAATCATGTCTCTCCACACTTTCTCCTGTCCTCACTATCATAGTTCACTCTTCCTTGTCTACCCGAATTGTCTCACTATCACACAAAACTGCTTCGGTTACACCTTAAAATTAAGAAACCTGGTTTAGATCCCAAAGATTATAATAAATATCGTCCCATTTCTAATTTACCATCTTCTGCCAAAATTCTTGAACCTGTTGTTACGGCACAGCTTCAGGATCATCTTCAAAATAACAATCTGTTTGAGCCTTTCCAATCTGGTTTTTCCCTCTAATCATAGCACTGAAACATGCTTAGTTAAAATCAACAATGATCTGCTTCCTGCAGCTGATTCTGGTCTTCTTTCCATCCTCATTCTCCTCGACCTCAGTGCCGCCTTTGATACCATCTTGCACCCAGAATTACTCGAGCTTGGCTGGCATTGGGGTCACTGGTACTGCCCTAAAATGGTTTACTTCATATCTCAGGAAACAATTTGCAAAACAATATTAAGTCATTTTCATCTCCATTACACCAAAGAGTTCCTCAAGGCTCAGTGTTAGGCCCTCTCTTGTTTATTATTTACATCCTTCCCCTTGGTAATATCTTCCGGCACTTTGGAATTTGCTCCCACTGTTACGCTGATGACACTCAAATGTACATTTCCACAAAACCTAGTATTTCATTATGCCCCACTGCACTTACTGATTGTTTACAGGCCATTAAATGACATTCCACGACAATGACAAAAAACAAACTCAAATTAACTGGCAATAAAAGTGAAGTTCTTCTCATTGGTTCCAATTCTACACTCTCAAAATCCCCACCTATCAGTATAAGCATTGAAGATTCTTTGGTTCCCGTTTCCTCTCAGGTCAAAACTTTTGGTGTAAAACTGGACTCCACTCTTTCTTTTTCCTCACATAATTACAATACAGTTCTCATAGCTTTTTTCATTTACGTAATATTTTCATAGACTCCGCCCACCCCTCACTCAGCATCAGTTCTTGTTCATGCTCTCGTCACCTAATGTCTCGACTATTGTAATGCCCTTTTTTTCGGTTTACCACAAATCTTCTTCAACGGCTTCAAAATGTCCAAAACGGTGCTGCGTGAATCAATCATTACAAAATCAATAGAAGATATTACACCGTTTCTCATTCAACTTCACTGGCTCCCAATAACCCAAAGAATTCAATACAAACTCTTTCTTCTCACCTTTAAGTCACTTGGTAACCTTGCTCCCACATATCTATCTGATATGCACCACCCATACACTCCTTCTATTGCCCTCCGGTTCTATTCTTCTGGTCATTTGTCTATTCCCTCAGTTAAAATGAGTGCCAGGGCCTTCAGTGACACTGCCCGCAAACTCTGGAACGCAATACCCATTCCTATTAGTCAGTTGGATTCTATTAACATTTTTAAATCACAAGATAAAACTTACCTCTTCAAAACCTGTTATTGATTGTAATTTTCTTTTTAATTTTATAAATTGGTGTTTTATTGCTTGTGTTTCTGCTCTAAGGTGTCTTTGGATGTCTTGAAAGGCGCCATCAAATAAAATGTATTATTATTTATTTTTATTATAGTGTAAAAAATACTGGAGCACTCTCTGCGTGTAGATGAATGAGTTGTGAACATAACTGAGTGTAAAAACACTGGAGCACTCTCTGTGTGTGAATGAATGAGTTTTGAACATATCCGGGTGTAAAAACACTGGAGCACTCTCTGTGTGTGAATGAATGAGTTGTGAACATACTTGAGTGTAAAAAACACTGGAGCAGTCTCTGTTTGTGTATGAATGAATTGTGAACATAACTGAGAGTAAAAAACACTGGAGCACTCTCTGCGTGTGAATGAATGAGTTGTGAACATAGAGTAAAAAACACTGGAGCACTCTCTGTGTGTGAATGAATGAGTTGTGAACATAGTGTAAAAACACTGGAGCACTCTCTGCGTGTGAATAAATGAGTAGTGAAAAAAACTGAGAGTAATAAACACTGGAGCACTCTCTGTTTGTGTATGAATGAATTGTGAACATAACTGAGAGTAATAAACACTGGAGCACTCTCTGTGTGTGAATGAATGAGCAGTGAACATAACTGAATATTAAAGCACTGGAGCACTCTCTGTGTGTGAATGAATGAGTTGTGAACATATCTGAGTGTAAAAACACTGTAGCACTCTCTGTGTGTGAATGAATGAGTAGTGAACATAACTGAGTGTAAAAACACTGGAGCACTCTTTGCTTGTGAGTGAATAAGTTGAGAACATAACTGAGTGTAAAAACACTTGAGCTCTCTCTGTGTGTGAATAAAGAATGAATGAGTAGTGAACATAGCTGACTGTAAAAACACTGGAGCACTCTCTGCGTGTGAATGAATGAGTTGTGAACATAACTGAGTTTAAAAAACACCGGAGCACTCTCTACGTGTGAATGAATGAGTTGTGAACATAACTGAGTGTAAAAACACTGGAGCTCTCTCTGTGTGTGAATAAAGAATGAATGAGTAGTGAACATAACTGACTGCAAAAACACTGGAGCACTCTCTGTTTGTGAATGAATGAGTAGTGAACATAACTGAGAGTAAAAAACACTGGAGCACTCTCTGTTTGTGAATGAATGAGTTGTGAACATAACTGAGTGTAAAAACACAGGAGCGCACTCTCTTCGTGTCAATGAATGAGTTGTGAACATAACTGAGTGTAAATAACACTGGAGCACTCTCTGCGTGTGAATAAAGAATGGGTAGTGAACATAACTGAGTGTAAAAACACTGGAGCACTCTCTGCGTGGGAATGAGTTGTGACCATAACTGAGTGTAAAAATACTGCAGCACTCTATGCGTGTGAATGAATGAGTTGTAAATATACCTGAGTTTAAAAACACTTAAGCACTCTCTGCGTGTGAATGAATGAGTTGTGAACATAACTGAGTTTAAAAACACTGGAGCACTCTCTGCGTGTGAGTGAATGAGTAGTGAACATAACTGAGTGTAAAAACACTGGAGCACTCTCTGCGTGTGAGTGAATGAGTAGTGAACATAACTGAGTGTAAAAAACACTGGAGCACTCTCTGCGTGTGAATAAAGAATGAGTTGTGAACATAACTGAGTGTAAAAACACTGGAGCACTCTCTGTGTGAAATGAATGAGTTGTGAACATATCAGAGTGTAAAAAACACTGTAGCACTCTCTGTGTGTGAATGAATGAGTAGTGAACATAACTGAGAGTAATAAACACTGGAGCACTCTGTGCGTGAATGAATGTATGAATAAATGAGTTGAGAACATAACTGAGTGTAAAAAACACTATAGAACTCTCTGTGTGTGAATGAATGAGTTGTGAACATAATTGAGTGTAAAAACACTGGAGCACTCTCTGTGTCTGAATGAATGAGTAGTGAACATAACTGAGTCTAAAAACACTGTAGCACTCTCTGCGTGTGAATGAATGAGTTGTGAACATAGCTGAGTGTAAAAACACTGGAGCACTCTCTGTGTGTGAATGAAAGAGTTGAGAACATAACTGAGTGTAAAAACACTGGAGCACTCTCTGCGTGTGAATGAAAGAGTTGAGAACATAACTGAGTGTAAAAACACTGGAGCACTCTCTGCTTGTGAATGAATGAGTTTTGAACATAATTGAGTGTAAAAACACTGGAGCACTCTCTTTGTCTGAATGAATGAGTTACACACGCAGGTCTTTCTCACCTAATGAAGAAGACAGCCCTTCTTGTAGCGCTCGCATCCATCAAACTCGCATCCATCACTGCTACGTGCCCGTGGCACACAGCACCCCAGCAGTGCAGGGAAACATCCGTCGTAACTAGGACGTGCCTCGTGACCTGCCCAAGCGGGACTCCTGCCCGCAGAAAGGTCGCAGACGACCATGAGTTCGCAGACGACCAAAAGTTTCAGTGGAACCGCTGTGCGCTTGAACTAATCCACGCATCTCAGCACCGACTTGGCACGCTCCTCCGTGAGTCGTGCAGACATAGTGACAGAGTCCAGTTCCAGACCGAGATTGGAGAAGCTCTGCGTCGGGGAGAGCTTGCTCTTCTCCCGGTTGACCTGAAAACCCAAGCGGGTTAGGTGCCGTAGCACCCAGCCCCTGTGCATACAAACTGTCTCTGGCGAGTGACCCAAGATGAGCCAGTCGTTGAGATAGTTTAGTATCCGCACTCCTCTTTCACGGAGGGGAGAGATGGCGGCCTCCGCGATCTTCGTAAAGACGCGAGGGGACAGGGAGAGCCCGAAGGGCAGGACCTAGTGACACGCTCGCCCCTCGAACGCGAACCTGAAGAAGGGTCAGTGTCGAGGGAGGATCGAGACGTGAAAGTATGCGTCCTTCAGGTCGATTGCCGCGAACGCGGAGGTAGTTAGGATCCCGCGGGACTTGGGGGGATGTCTGGCGAACTGGATCGCAAAGCCGAGACGGATAGTCCTGTCTAGCCACCGAGACGGAGTGCACAGCCGTTTCCAGGCTAGTAACTCGTCAACAACGGCACTAAAGGGACAATCTGCGTCACCGCACCCACAGAGGGTGGTTCTGTGGCTGCCAGTGCCATAGTCCGGCCAGGGGAAAGGCCCTGGGGGAAAGTATGATCCTGAAATCCCTGCCTGCTGACCTGCCGTCCTGTGGTGGGCAATGGAGACAGCGAAAAGGCATTTCTGCCAACTGCGCACCGTCCAGTGGAGAGTGACAACGGTCGCTGCTCGATGCACAGCCTTGGGGGGAGCACTGAAGGCTGCAGGAGGGCGTTTACGCCTGCCAGGTTCCGTCTGGTGGAGAGTACCTTTGCTTGCTGCATGACACACCGTCCTGCGGACTGTGTTGAAGGCAACAAGGAGGTGGCTTTGCCTGCCATGCACCATCCCGAGGAGAGTGACCATGGCTGAAAAGAACCACGGGAGAAACATACTCTTTTTGTGACAACTTGGGCACAAAGTAACCCTGGGTAGGTCCCGTCAGGGCTGCTTCCTCCGTTGTTGCCGGGGAGGTTGCTGACGAGATGGGGAGGCCTTCTTCCGCGGGGCCAGGCGCTTCCGGGTCGCTCCCTTTGCAGGGACTGCCAGAATTCAATTCAATTGAATTTACTTTTATTGTCACATCACCACGGCACATGTGCCCTGGTGAGTGAAATTCTTAGGAGCTTGCTCCAAAAACAACGCAGTACAGGTAACATGTAACATGAAACATATAGTGCAGACCACATAAGACAGTGTGCAATATGCACATACATATAATCAGTAAAAACAGTGTACTATAGACAAACACAGTCGAAACATTCAACACAGTGTGTACATACATACATTTAGCACGAGAAAAACATTAAACACTAAACACAGAGTGTGCACGTTCTGCATATGTAAACAAGATGTGCATAAAGATTTGTAAGGTGCAGCAGAGTGGACGTAGTCCTAATACAGTTAGTAGTTGTGCATAGGATGAAGGTAGACTGTTGTATAAAGTGCAGTGTGTAAATATTGTCCAGTGTTAAACTTTGGAGTTAAAGTGCAGTGTGTGACATATTGTGTGTGGGAGTGTATCAGTTCTGATTGTTCATGAGTCGGATAGCCTGAGGGAAAAAGCTATCCCTCCGTCGACTCGTGCGGGAGCGGATGCTGCGGAGACGTCTTCCTGAGGGCAGCATAGAGAGCAGTCTGTGAGATGGGTGGCTGGAGTCCCGGATGATCTTTCGGGATTTCCTTAAGCACCGCCTGGTGTAGATGTCCTGGAGGGAGGGAAGCACACCTCCAACGATGTGGCTGGCAGTTCCCACGACCCTTTTCAGAGCTTTGCTGTTGCCAGCAGTGCTGTTACCAAACCAGGCAGTGATGCAGCTCGTCAGGATGCTCTCTATTGTGCAGTTGTAGAAGGTTCTGAGGATGCTGGGGCTCATGCCAAACTTCCTCAGCCTTCTCAGGAAGAAGATGCGCTGTTGTGCTTTCTTCAGCACCACGTCGGTGTGAATGGACCAGGTGAGATCCTCGCTGATGTCGACGCCGAGGAACTTGAAACTGCTCACCCGCTCCACATGTGTCTCGCCGATAGTGATGGGTCTGTGTTCTCTGCTCTGTCTCCTGAAATCTACCACCAGCTCCTTGGTCTTGTCAGTGTTGAGTGAGAGGTGGTTCTCCTGACACCATTTAGTCAGGGTGCTCACCTCCTCTCTGTAGGCCGTCTCATCGTTGTCGGTGATCAGGCCTATGACGGTTGTGTCATCAGCGAACCTGACAATCACATTGGAGCTGT
>CM065658.1:1820649-1823149 GCA_033220385.1 Triplophysa yarkandensis | reverse complement strand
GGTTTAGTATTTTATTATCAGGTGTGTATGTGAAGGTTTAGTATTTTATTATCAGGTCTGATGTGTAGGTTTAGTATTTTATTATCAGGTCTGATGTGAAGGTTTAGTATTTTATTATCAGGTCTGTATGTGAAGGTTTAGTATTTTATTATCAGGTCTGTATGTGAAGGTTTAGTATTTTATTATCAGGTCTGTATGTGAAGGTTTAGTATTTTATTATCAGGTCTGTATGTGAAGGTTTAGTATTTTATTATCAGGTCTGTAAGTGAAGGTTTAGTATTTTATTATCAGGTCTGTATGTGAAGGTTTAGTATTTTATTATCAGATCTGTATGTGAAGGTTTAGTATTTTATTATCAGGTCTGATGTGTAGGTTTAGTATTTTATTATCAGGTCTGATGTGAAGGTTTAGTATTTTATTATCAGGTCTGTATGTGAAGGTTTAGTATTTTATTATCAGGTCTGTATGTGAAGGTTTAGTATTTTATTATCAGGTCTGTATGTGAAGGTTTAGTATTTTATTATCAGGTCTGTATGTGAAGGTTTAGTATTTTATTATCAGGTCTGATGTGAAGGTTTAGTATTTTATTATCAGGTCTGTATGTGAAGGTTTAGTATTTTATTATCAGGTCTGATGTGTAGGTTTAGTATTTTATTATCAGGTCTGATGTGAAGGTTTAGTATTTTATTATCAGGTCTGATGTGAAGGTTTAGTATTTTATTATCAGGTCTGAATGTGAAGGTTTAGTATTTTATTATCAGGTCTGATGTGAAGGTTTAGTATTTTATTATCAGGTCTGAATGTGAAGGTTTAGTATTTTATTATCAGGTCTGATGTGAAGGTTTAGTATTTTATTATCAGGTCTGAATGTGAAGGTTTAGTATTTTATTATCAGGTCTGATGTGTAGGTTTAGTATTTTATTATCAGGTCTGATGTGAAGGTTTAGTATTTTATTATCAGGTCTGTATGTGAAGGTTTAGTATTTTATTATCAGGTCTGATGTGAAGGTTTAGTATTTTATTATCAGGTCTGTATGTGAAGGTTTAGTATTTTATTATCAGGTCTGTATGTGAAGGTTTAGTATTTTATTATCAGGTCTGATGTGTAGGTTTAGTATTTTATTATCAGGTCTGATGTGAAGGTTTAGTATTTTATTATCAGGTCTGATGTGAAGGTTTAGTATTTTATTATCAGGTCTGAATGTGAAGGTTTAGTATTTTATTATCAGGTCTGATGTGAAGGTTTAGTATTTTATTATCAGGTCTGAATGTGAAGGTTTAGTATTTTATTATCAGGTCTGATGTGAAGGTTTAGTATTTTATTATCAGGTCTGAATGTGAAGGTTTAGTATTTTATTATCAGGTCTGATGTGTAGGTTTAGTATTTTATTATCAGGTCTGTATGTGAAGGTTTAGTATTTTATTATCAGGTCTGTATGTGAAGGTTTAGTATTTTATTATCAGGTCTGTATGTGAAGGTTTAGTATTTTATTATCAGGTCTGATGTGAAGGTTTAGTATTTTATTATCAGGTCTGTATGTGAAGGTTTAGTATTTTATTATCAGATCTGTATGTGAAGGTTTAGTATTTTATTATCAGGTCTGTAAGTGAAGGTTTAGTATTTTATTATCAGGTCTGTATGTGAAGGTTTAGTATTTTATTATCAGGTCTGATGTGTAGGTTTAGTATTTTATTATCAGGTCTGTATGTGAAGGTTTAGTATTTTATTATCAGGTCTGTATGTGAAGGTTTAGTATTTTATTATCAGGTCTGTATGTGAAGGTTTAGTATTTTATTATCAGGTCTGATGTGAAGGTTTAGTATTTTATTATCAGGTCTGAATGTGAAGGTTTAGTATTTTATTATCAGGTCTGTATGTGAAGGTTTAGTATTTTATTATCAGGTCTGTATGTGAAGGTTTAGTATTTTATTATCAGGTCTGATGTGTAGGTTTAGTATTTTATTATCAGGTCTGTATGTGAAGGTTTAGTATTTTATTATCAGGTCTGTATGTGAAGGTTTAGTATTTTATTATCAGGTCTGTATGTGAAGGTTTAGTATTTTATTATCAGGTCTGATGTGAAGGTTTAGTATTTTATTATCAGGTCTGATGTGAAGGTTTAGTATTTTATTATCAGGTCTGATGTGAAGGTTTAGTATTTTATTATCAGGTCTGTATGTGAAGGTTTAGTATTTTATTATCAGGTCTGTATGTGAAGGTTTAGTATTTTATTATCAGGTCTGAATGTGAAGGTTTAGTATTTTATTATCAGGTCTGATGTGAAGGTTTAGTATTTTATTATCAGGTCTGTATGTGAAGGTTTAGTATTTTATTATCAGGTCTGTATGTGAAGGTTTAGTATTTTATTATCAGGTCTGATGTGAAGGTTTAGTATTTTATTATCAGGTCTGATGTGAAGGTTTAGTATTTTATTATCAGGTCTGTATGTGAAGGTTTAGTATTTTATTATCAGGTCTGTATGTGAAGGTTTAGTATTTT
>CM065658.1:1815358-1820149 GCA_033220385.1 Triplophysa yarkandensis | reverse complement strand
TCTCTTCTCTGTCTTTTAAACTACAAATTCTGTATTCATAAATGTTATCTAAAGAAATATGTGCAAAAAAAGCTCTCGTTCCCTATGACGTTCTGCATTCTGATCGCACTGGAACAAGAGAAATGCA
This sequence comes from Triplophysa yarkandensis, assembly GCA_033220385.1. NCBI lineage: Eukaryota > Metazoa > Chordata > Actinopteri > Cypriniformes > Nemacheilidae > Triplophysa > Triplophysa yarkandensis. The sequence goes on along the minus strand of CM065658.1, from coordinate 1,820,022 downwards.
GGGCTGGACCGCTCATACGGATCTCTGATAGTTCCCTCGGCCTCTCAAACATGATGGAGGGGAAGACCTCTGGAAGGATGAACAGAACGGTGTGGGTTTGTGTAACCTATGAAACCGATAGGGCTGTAAGTGACAGCAGCATCCTTAAAGTTTGTGATAAACAACATCCACATATATGTCAGACTCGGTCTCTATCTTCAAGAAACACCTAAAAACTCATCTTTTCCGGCTACATCTAACTCACTAACTCACTACTTTTCTAACTACTCACTCTATCAAAAAAAAAAAAATAAAATTATATATATACTTTTTGTAACTTCTCTCTCTGTGTAACTCGGTGGCATTGTTGTAGCACTTGTTCATCTATTGTTGTATCGGCTATTTACCGCTTCATTGTCTCCTCGACTATTGTAAGTCGCTTTGGATAAAAGCGTCTGCTAAATGACTAAATGTAAATGTAAATGTAAATATTCTTTAACATAAAGGAGCTAGGGGTTCTGTATGACTGTGAACTAGGACTTTCCTATTATTTCTAACCTGAGCCAGTGGGTTTTAAACAGTATTTGGTCCTTTTATAAAAATCAAAGAATTTAATGTGAACGTACAATAAATAAACTGCAAGTGTGGTCTCTAAACTTGTATGTGTCTTGACAAATGATTATTAAAGTAAAAGCTTACCCAAAAACTGAAACAATTAAAGATTTGTAATTTAGCTGTTTGGGTCGCCAGTAGTCTTTTGTCCTTATATGAGAGTCAAGATCAAAATAGCTTGCAAACTTTCATCAAAATCGCTTCATTTTCAGGTTTGTTACAACTGAAGGGTAAGAAAATGTTGACGGCACTTTTATTTTTTGGTCGAACTTTTTCCTAAATATCACTGTAACAGTTAAAACCTGGAAAACGAATTCTATTCTGGTTAAGAGCATAGCCGAAGATACATGAAATCGATAAGAGGCTTTTCTTTTTTTTGGACATGTTGAAAGTAGATCTTGAATGGTAATGGGGGGTAAGACGGGAAGAGATGAAATGGTCTCAAATATGTATGGACTTCTCAGAGATAAAACACATTTAGATCTAAAATAAAGCAGGTTGGTTTGGATGATGGGAAGGTGAACATACAGTGTGGTCAATAAGTATTTGATAACCCTGTGATTTGCAAGTTCTACTTAGAAATCATAGACGGGTCTAGAAATTTTCATGTAGGTGCTTTTCACTGTGAGAAACAAAATTTTAAAAAGAAAAATCCAGAAATCACATTGTATGATTTTTTAACAATTTATTTGTAAATTACTGTGTCATAGAAAGTATTTGGTCACTTGCTTATCAGCCAGATTTTTGACCCTCAAAGACTTCTAATTTAGCTTTTAAAAAATCCAACTCCTCTCTGCTCATGATTCTAAATAAGTAGAACCTTTTTGAGGTCATTAGCTGTCATAAATCTACCTGTGCACGCCACAATCAGTCAAAAGTCCAAGTAGCAACATGTGCAAAACCAAAGAGCTGTCAAAATACACAAGAGACAAAAATGTTGACCTTCACAAAGCTGGAAAGGGTACGAGCAATTGCCAAGTGGCTTGGTGAAAAAAGAACAACTATTGGAGCAATTGTCCGAAAATTTAAGAGGCAAATGATGATTGTCAATGTCCTTAGGACTTGAGACACTTTTTGTCCTTAGGACACTTTTAAACTGAACAAACTGGACATCAATAAATTGAAAAAGAATGCAAAGACACTATTTAAACGGAACAGAGATCCTCAAATTCAATATGAAATGCTTTTACCTATCATTTTGCATTATGGACACACGGATTTACTTACCAATGTTGTTCAGCTGCTTTGATGCACTGTATTTTGTCTAAAGCCCTATAAAGGTGACATTGACATTGACAGTGACTAGGACCCCATAGAAAATCTCTCGCTCGTTGGGTATCAATGATGCTAACTAAATGGGAAGGAGCTAGTCAATGCCGTGAAGAAAGCTGGGATCGGTAATACATTAAGACATCATGGTTTATAATCATGCATCACACGGAAGTTTCCCCTGCTTAATTCAGTCAATGTCAAGGCCAATCTGAAGTTTGCCAGGGACCATTAAGATGATGGAGAGGAGTCATGGGAGAAAGTCCTGTCGTCAGATGAGACCAAGGAAGAACTTTTTTGTATCACCTCCATTCGCAGTGTTTTGAGGAAGAAGAATCATGAGTATCATCCCAATAATACCATACTTACAATGAAGAATGGGAGGAAGAAAATGCTTTGGGGTTGTGTTTTCTGCACAGGGGACAGGACGACTGCACTGTATCCAGTAGAGGATAAACAGGGCCATGTATTGTGAGATATTGGGCAAAAACCTCCTTCCCTGAGTCAGAGGATTAAATATGGGTTTTCCAAAATGACAATGACCCAAACCACAGAGCCAGGAAACCAAGGAGTGGATCTGTAAGAAGCATATCAAGGTTCTAGGTGGCCCAGCCAGTCTCCGGACCTTAATCAAATTGAAAATCTTTGGAAGGAGCTGAAACTTTGTGTTTGCTCAGCGACTGGCCTGAAACCTGACAGATTTAGAGAAGATCCGTTTAGAGGAGTGGGCCAAAATCCCTCCTGCAGTGTGTGGTAAACCTGGTAAACAACTATAGGAACCGTTTGACCTCTGTAATTGTTAACAAAGGCTCTTCTACCACATTTTTTTTGACACAAGTGATCAATTACTCAGTTGACACAGTGATTTGCAAATAAATTGTTAAAAAAATCATACAATAGGATTAACAGATTTTTCTTTTTTGATTCTGTTTCCCGCAGTGGAAATTTATCCATGCTGACAATTGTAGACCCATCCATGATTTCTAAGTAGGAGAACTTAAAAATCACAGGGTGATCGAATACTTATTGACCGCATTGTATCCTGAGTGAAGGACCAAATTTGAATTCAGTGGTTTCTTTTTCTTGAAAACGTAACACTCGCCTAAGTAGAGTTTTCTCTATATACATATACGCATAATTACATTAGAGCAGCATTGCAAATGTAATGATTATAATGGCAGGAGAATAAATGTGAACATTTCCTTTTCTATAAGTATAGGGAAGAACATCAATTACAGACTTCTCAAGGTTTTTAAAGAATAGAATTTGATTTATGTGTTGAGAAGAATCCAGTCAGTGAAATATAAAAGGGGTTAAATTATTACTTTCGGAAGTGAGAGCAGATTAGAAACTATACTATGTGAATGAGTCAGACAATAACAGAGCGTTATGGATGATGGTATACAGGATCTCCCTGTGGGTTTCCTATCATACATAATAGGATGCGTTTTGTGCATATTAAATTATTTTTGCAGATTCTTTCTATTTTCACACATTCTGAATCCGAATATTCCCAGATTCACAATGTATCTGACAGCACCTCTATTGGTGCCACTCATAACCAACTTTAGACATCAATATATATGCAGACAGCTACAGGTCTGGACAACTGAGTCATGTAAAATCAGTAGAATATTTGGCTTTGTTGAAATCTGCAATGATTAGGAATCTCAGTACTGATCATTGTTTTTGCATCTTTCAGGTCCCTTTGTGTGAATCTACCATGGACCACATGCTCTATCAGCTGCTGGTCCTGGGTATGGCTGCAGTGATGGCCCATGCATGCCCCAAGTACTGCTCGTGCCAGAACTTATCTGAATCCCTGGGGACCCTGTGCCCAGCTAAAGGCTTGCTATTCGTGCCATCTGATATTGATCGCAGTACCGTGGAACTCCGGGTTAGGGGGAAACTACATACTTCGGATTACACAGCAAGATTTTGCCAACATGACGGATTTGGTGGACCTCACACTATCTCGCAACACCATAAGCTACATCCAACCATTCTCCTTTGGCGACCTTGAGACCCTTCGTTCTCTCCATATGGATAACAACCGTTTAGTAGAGTTGGGTCCAGATGACCTGCGAGGACTGGTCAGCATACAGCATCTTATCCTCAATAATAACCAACTGGGTCGCATCTCTGAAAGGGCATTCGAAGACCCTTACCGGATCACTCGAAGATCTAGACTTGTCTTACAACAACCTTAACACTTTGCCCTGGCATTCGGTTCGGCAGATGGTCAACCTGCACCAGCTGAGCTTGGACCACAATTTGTTGGATTACATTCCCGAGGGGACGTTTGTGGATTTAGAGAGGCTGGCCCGCTTGGACCTCACCTCTAACAGACTTCAAAAACTTCCTCCAGATCCCATCTTTGCCAGAGCGCAGGAATCAGATGGGATGACAACACCTTTTTCTCCTCAACTTTCCTTAAGCATCGGAGGGAATCCACTTCACTGCAATTGTGAATTACTTTGGTTTCGGCGCCTGGAGCGAGAAGATGACCTGGAGACGTGTGCCTCCCCTCCCGGTTTGAAGGGGCGTTACTTCTGGAGTGTTCGAGAGGATGAGTTTTTGTGGTGAACAGCCATTGATTACTCAACATACCCACAGGATGCTCATTCTGGAGGGGCAGACTGCCAGTCTGCGGTGTGAGGCCATTGGAGATCCCACCCCAACCATACATTGGGTCGCCCCCGATGATCGATTACTTGGTAACTCTTCCCGGACTGTGGTGTACCTCAACGGCACCCTGGAGATCCTGATTACAACATCGAAGGACTATGGGACGTTTACCTGCA
>CM065658.1:1755358-1810358 GCA_033220385.1 Triplophysa yarkandensis | reverse complement strand
TTCATAGTCAATTCCAAAAAAATGTTGAGTATAGAAAACGCTTGCTTTGTTTAGAAACACTTTTAGAAATAAAATGCTTTAACCTATACAAAACTAGTGTTTAAAGACCTTATGCAACAAAGAGTTATTTTTGATTTACCTTAGAATAATCTCTTTATATCTCCTTACATTCACCGTGTTGTACCACCATGTTTTATAGATGAAACTTATTCTGTGTGTTTCCAGGATGATACCTGCCTCCAGTAAGGCTTTCCACGTCACTAATCTAGTATCCGGGACTCGCTATGATCTCTGTGTACTGGCGGTGTGGGACGACACAGCCACAACTCTCACGGCCACTAATGTGGTGGGCTGTGTGGAGTTTTACACCAGAGACGAGTATCCTCAGTGCCAGGCCCTGCACGGGCAGCTGCTGGGTGGCACTATGATCCTGGTGGTGGGCGGAGTGATCGTGGCCACGTTACTTGTGTTTATCGTCATCCTCATGGTGCGCTATAAAGCGGGGACAGCCGACGAGCACCTCGCCACCAAACTGAGTGATGTAAGTGAAACGTACTCGCAGAGAAACGGAGGCAGGCTGGGACCGAACGGCGTGTCTTTACCAGAGCCCAAAGCTAAGCTCAACGAGGTCGCACGGGACAAAGTGGTGGAATTCAAGTGCGGCTCGCTCCAAAGCAGCTTGTCCTCCTCCTCGACCTCGTCTTCTTCATCCTCAGGTTCGGTGGATGCTACGTCTTACAGCCCCAACAGAGCTCTCGCCAACATTTGGAGGTCGGCTCCTCCTAAGCCTCGGGGGAACATCGACCAGCTCCTGGGGGCGTTTACTTCACTGGAGCTTCGTGGTCAGGCCAAGGAGCCGGATCCGTCCGGAAGCTCCGTGTCCCGGGGGCCCGCCGCGCCATCTGCAGCTCCACCTACCGACAAGGAGCCTCTGTTGGGCCGGACGCTGGACTCTCGCCTCAGTCGGTTTCTAATGTTGCCGCTGGACTCCAAACCTAAGAGAAGCCACTCGTTCGACATGGGTGATTTCACCGTGTCTACAGCGCAGCGGCTGCGCTCGTATCCACGGCGGGTCAGCAGCATCTGGACTAAACGCAGTTTGTCTGTTAATGGGATGTTACTGCAGTGTGATGAGGAAGGAGAGGCCGGTGGAAGTAAGGGAACCGCAGAGAGCTCGGAGTGGTTATGGAGAGCACCGTATAGGGCCACATACACACTACTTGCTAAAAGAAACATCACGTGACAACCATATGTACATTAAACCACACACCAGTCCTTATGCCGGCTTCAGATTGCACAATTCTGTTATGATAGTTTGACATCCTTCTTTCGCTTCACTATGTTCAAAAGGTACAAAACGCAAGTGCTTGTGTGCTCATTGGTCAATGTCTCACATCTGAAAAAGGAACATGCAGTATTTTTGGTGAGATATCGCGATGCGTCTTGCCGTCACTCTCTATGACACACAATGTGAGTTGAGGTGTCATGATGGTCGTTATCGTTTACAAATCACTCCGAAACCCAACAAAACAAACAGATTGTGCCAAAATCATGTGATGATGCGTAGTCTGAACCCAGCTTAGACCAGACGAATAATTACTGTCCTTCTGAAAACCTCAGATACATATTTATTTGATTGCTTTGTGTTCTTAAGATTAGATGAAGAAGACATTTTTGCTCGTCTTTATCAAAATGTTCATTTTACGTGTGTCCGAGAAATGACTGTCAACTCTGTTACTCACAATCTTTCTTTACATTTAATAGATTGTGCATTTTACTAAACATTGGTTTAATAGCAAACATGTGTCAAGAGTGGATTATTGACCGTCAATGATGTTACAAAATCATTACACAAATGTTATAGTTGCAAATTTAACCCCCCTCTGTTTGTTATAAAGATAAGGTAATGGTTATAATCCAAAACCCGTCAACCCTCAATTTTGAACAGAATATGTATCTGAGTATAGGGGTATTATGTTAGATCAGTCTTGTTTTTTAAGGAAAACAACATTTGTTATATTTGTAGTAAATGTCATGCCCCAGATGTAGCCGCAATTGTAAAGTGTCCAAAAAACATCAATTACTATTTCAAAAGCCGAGTTGTTTTGACATGTTAGGTTTCAGAAGGACAGTGTTGATGCATCACACGAGCAATATAGAATGATATAGTTTCTGCGTTTTGTTCAATATCACTTGACTCTCATCGCTCATGTTAAATGATTTTAGGAGTGATGTCCGTTCACACAGAGCGGTGCTTCTGAATCTGGTGCTTCTGGCTCCCTTATCCAACATCTGATGAAAGAGATTTACTAGAATAAACAGAAGCAGTCGTCACAGAAAATCCTGTAGTGTGTGTGTGTGTGTGTGTGTGTGTGTGTGTGTGTGTGTGGCCATGGATTTCATTCTGCATGATTCTGTTTAAAGTCTCTGGAGTTTCACGTTTATTTTTGCCTTGCCATATTTAGAACTGATATCTAGTCCACATCAGTCACAAGCTGTGGGCAACTCTTCTGAGATAATGTATGTGCGTGTGTATGCATGTGTGTGAGTGCGTGTGTGTGTGTGTGTGTGCGTGCGTGTGTGTGTGTGTGTGTGTGTGTGTGTGTGTGTGTGTGTGTGTATGCGTGCGTGCATACGCGTTTGTGCATGTGTGTGCTGTTGATATGTCTAAAAAAAAACTGAACAAGTTTTAATGAATGTGGAAGAAACTCTGGAGCTCCTTCGGTTCTTCACGACTGCTCTGAGGATCACAGAACATAAACCTGCAATGTTTTTTTTGCAAATGGCCCTGCCAACAGTTTCCCCAAAGAACAACACAAATAAACACTGATTATATCTCTTGTGCAGTGGTTTATATGTATATGAATTTAAAGCGTTTTATATTTTGTATCTTGTCGATCAAAAACTTTTCATGTTACACTTCTATCCACATCTTTGTCTTCTCTCTCTCTCTCTGGTCTCTCTCTGGTCTCTCTCTGGTCTCTCTCTGGTCTCTCTCTCTCTGGTCTCTCTCTGGTCTCTCTCTGGTCTCTCTCTGGTCTCTCTGGTCTCTCTCTGGTCTCTCTCTCTCTGGTCTCTCTGGTCTCTCTCTCTCTCTCTCTCTCTCTCTCTCTCTCTCTCTCTCTCTCTCTCTATCTCTCTCTCTCTCTCTCTCTCTCTCTCTCTCTCTCTCTGGTCTCTCTGGTCTCTCTCTCTCTGGTCTCTCTCTCTCTGGTCTCCCTCTCTCTGGTCTCCCTCTCTCTCTCTCTCCCTCTCTCTCTCACTCTCTCTCTCTCACTCTCTCACTCTCTCACTCTCTCTCTCTCTCTCTTTTGCATTTATGATCTGGTTTTGTCCTTGAAAAATTCTGTGTATCTTTCAAGGAATCTATTTGAAGTTGGTCCTGATGTTCTTCTATGTTCCTGTATTTACAAAGAAAGATGCATTATAATTGAAAATGGGCTGATGTCTGAAAATTGTCTATTGTCATTTTGATTAAATTAACAATGAACTTGAACACTACTCTCAAAGTGTTTTTTTAACGGCAGAAGTGTCATGACAGATCTGCTTCACATCACAAACACACTTATCTAATCATCTTTAGTTATTAAACTCACTGTTAAATATGTGATTCATTTACTCATCCTCAACTTGAATGACTTTATTCGACACGACACAAAAGATGATATTACAGAGAATGTTAGACACATATTGAACCCCATTGACTGAAAACTATATAAACACATAACCATTGCAAGCCAATGGGTATGGCTGAGATTCTATTACCAGCATTCTTCAAATTATCTTTTTTTTTGTGTTCAGAACATGTAAGTCTTTCAGGTCTAAAATGTCAGGAGAGTGAGTAAAGTATGGTCAAGTCATGTTTGGATGAACTTTAAGAGCATACATGATGTAATGTATTACATGAGATTGGAGGTAAACTGTGATAAAATGTTGGATAACAAATGAAAGATCTCAGCGGGAGCAAACATCTGTCAGCACTCATGACTAAAGTGAAGTGTTTTCTCTCCTCTTACGCTTGAATGGCACTGTATAAATGCCCACAGATTGTGGCAACATGTCAGTCTCAGTGAGTGCTTATAAAATGTCCGGAATAAACAAACAGTTTGGATCTGCACATTACCAGACATCTTAAAGTCCGTACTGTTCATTGTCAAACAACAACAAACAAACAAACATTAACTGGACATTCGCAGTATATCTACTATTTGACAAAAGATCAATGATAAGATCACGCTGGCACTGAAAAATAATGGATGACCTTCATTGGTTTAACATCAGTGGTGAGCAGTCGCTTCTCTTCTGGGGAACATATGCAAAATATACATTTGATGCATATGAACTCATGTGCATGGTGTGAAAATACTGACATCGCTTCAGCTGCAGCGTATGCGTATAGGTTCACATGACACGTCAAACACAAATTTCAACATGACAAGACACACACATGACTGACTTAATACATACACTTCACACACCGATGAACATGTTTGAAGAAAACCTGGATTCAAGATCTTGGAGACACAGTTCACTGAAAAACAAATGTCAAGAGTTGCTTTAATAAATTACTTCAAATCAAAAAACTTCAAATCACAAATGTTTCGATGAGGTTTATGAGGTCTAAGTCCCAATCAGCAACACAACATCGTCTCAAAGCAACATCATTCAAATACTCAATGTGAATCCAGTTCTGCATAAAACAGCTTCAATAGTGACTTTATTTGACAGTTCCCTCCCTTCCTCGTCAGTCTTTGATGTCAGCGTTAAATCATTTATAACTTGACATTTACAACAGTCTAGATATGCATATTATATGAGTGTGTGTGTCCCTGGATATCAAACCCATAACCTAAACCAACTGAACTACAGAAATCGCATTAATAATAAATACAGGGTAAAATAATTATCTGTACTATTTACCCTGGGTCATGTTTAAGTATTAATAAGACATTTTACATATGCTTGTCTGTGTGTGTGTGTGTGTGTGTGTGTGTGTGTGTGTGTGTGTGTGTGTGTGTGTGTGTGTGTGTGTGTGTGTGTGTGTGTGTGTGTGTGTGTGTGTGTGTGTGTGTGTGTGTGTGTGTGTGTGTGTGTGTGTCAGTGTGTGTGTGTGTGTGTGTCAGTGTGTGTGTGTGTGTGTGTGTGTGGGGGGGGGGGGGGTGTGTGTGTGTGTGTGTGTGTGTGTGTGTGTGTGTGTGTGTGTGTGTGTGTGTGTGTGTGTGTCTGTGTGTGTCAGGTTAAGATGGTTTTAGAAGCACATTTATTCTACAGCTCCGCTCTAGAGAATCTGGTCATGGGTTTAATTCTCCAGGAACACACAAACATCTCATCCCAACACTGATTCTCCTGCAGGTCCACGATGAAAGATGTTTTCTGGAAATAACATGACTTTCTTAGTACAGCCCTCAATGAGGATCAAAGATCTGGGAAGAAAGTTGACAAGAGAAGTGGGCATTGTCCATTCGTTTTAAAATAAAAAGAAATAATATTAGGAACGTTGATATGATGGGCTTGTTTTTTGTTTCTGCTAGAACATCGGGACAAATAAATTTGTTACAGATTACAAAAAAAAAAACATTTGAATAGTGTTTATCTGTCTCAGACTGTTGACTGTAGTGTATATGATGTGTAAGGCATACTTTTCAGCAAAGTCGGAAGTCATGATCGAACAGCTATCATCTGAGATATATTTATGCACACCTTGTTTACATTATGCAGAACGTGCACACTCCGTGTTTAGTGTTTAATGTATGTATGTACACACTGTGTTGAATGTTTCGACTGTGTTTGTCTATAGTGCACTGTGTGTACTGATTATATGTATGTGCATATTGCACACTGTCCTATGTGGTCTGCACTATATGTTACATATGTTAGCAAGCTCCCAAGAATTTCACTCACCAGGGCACATGTGCCATGGTGATGTGGCAATAAAAGTGAATTGAATTGATAAGGAAGTTTGGAGACTCTCGGAAGTTTGATGTATGACATGTATGTTGTGTCTGTGTGATGAGAAATGATTCATGATTATTTGCTCTGTTTTGATTTTTTCTTCATGTATTAATCGTGCTTTGTTGTGTTTAATTCATGAGATTGTGTAACATTGTTTGTTGAAATCCCAACATGTTTAAGACTGCATAACTTAATTGCTTTTAATGTCCCCTTACATTTAATCGAACCATTTAAATATACGAGGTGTGTGATGCAAACCAGACAAAGATCTTAAACTAATGTATTCAACAGAATGTTCTGTAAAGGTTTGGTTTGGCTGCCAGTCTACAGGAAGAACACGTTAACTGCTCAGCAGTGACTCTTTTACATTTCTGTAAAATTAATTTCTATCCGAAGCTTTTCTTTCAACGTTTTCATCTGACCAAGATCTTCTGATTTAAGTCATTCATAAGTCATTTACAGTTCCACGATATCTCACAATGTCAAACTATTGTTTGTTTTAATGCCTTTTGCAACACATTGCATTGAATACTTTTTGCTTTTTAAATATGATCCTTTTTTCTTCATCATGAAACATGAAAACTGTGATTTGCGTAACAATGTGGAAGGACGTCTTTAGGTAGATTTTCCATTTTTACTAAGCAGACCTGGCTTCCGAGAGTTCTCTTAAACGATGCGAGAAATGAACAAAGAAAAAGTGTTTCTTATATTCACACTCAATCACGTATAACTTGAATAATAATTTGGAATGCAGTTTAATAAAATCTTCACATCAGGTTAGTATCATCCAGCAGCACCAGCAGATATCTTGTCTTTTCTGTTTGGAGTGTTGTTTTTGTCCATTAAAGAAAGCAGTTTACAGGTGTTCTCATTCTGGGTTCTAACAGTCTGACGGGAGCTGATGATAAATGATGTTCTGAGGCTCTGTGCTTTATAAAACACCTGGGCCATGACCTGTGCCAACACCTGGTTTATTCATTCAGTCGACCTGTGGTCATTCATTTTGGGGAAAGTCCTCTGGAGATACAATTACTGTTAAAAAAATCCCTAATCGTACATGACAATGAGAAATTAATAATAATATACAGAAGAGAATCTATGACTTCGGGAATCCAATGACTGTCATTGTGTGTACATCTGCTCAGTAATTTTCCATCAGGACTGATGATTTGTGTAGATGACTTCAAATGATAATAGTTATTAAAATGATTTAAAGGAGGATAACTTATTAAGATAATAAAGCCATACATCTACCTTACCCTACATTTCATGATCAAATGCCTATAAATAAATGCCTTTATGATGTGATATGTGATAACGTCATGACAACAGACAGTTGGCTTTACCCATTACATCACTCAAGTCTCTGTAAAGATGATGAGAGTTTCGTGAAGAGCTTCGGTGGACCATTAGTGCCAAATATAAATAGACACACATTAAATTGAAAAGGACATGTCTCAAACTCCTTTTAGTGATTATTTTAGGGCAGGATTGAGATGCTGTCACATATAATAAGTTATTAACTTTTATTTCATTTACATATTTGATATTTGATAGTATATGAACCACAGGAAAGCATATATGTCTTTAGGGAAATATTAAGATTTAAGTGATGAAGAAGGAAATCACCCAAAATTGTCAAACCTGTATCATTTTCTGCAGAACACAAAAGCAGATATTTTGAAGAATGTCCATGAGTAGAAGAAAGTAATACATGATTGAAATGACATGGGGATGAATAAATGATGACAGATTTACATATAACCCATTATATGTTTGACTTGAACACAGGCAGAGAGTTCAGAATGATGATGTGATACTGCCCACATGTGGTGAAGTATTGATTGTGTTATGAGCTCTTTATATAGTTGAAGTTTGTTTTACATGCTAACAAACAATAAAGAAAACAAACTGGCAACAATCAACCTCATTTACTTACATGTACATTTACATTTATTCATTTGGCAGAGACTTTATCTAAAGTCAATCATCACTGTAGAGTAAACAGGGGTAATACGTCTTTAGTCATTGTCTGTGGGCCTGTGGTGAAACCAATATTTCTCAAACTATCTACTGGCATGATTGTCCTGTAACTTTAAGCAGTTCACCAGACACATTTTTGAGCTCTGATGTTTTGCTTGTAGTTGTTTTTCAGGTTTATTGTGTAATATTGTATATGATGATTATTGTGTAATAATGTATATGATGATTATTGTATAATAATGTATATGATGATTATTGTGTAATATTGTATATGATGATTATTGTGTAATAATGTATATGATGATTATTGTGTAATAATGTATATGATGATTATTGTGTAATAATGTATATGATGATTATAGTGTAATAATGTATATGATGATTATTGTGTAATAATGTATATGATGATTATTGTGTAATAATGTATATGATGATTATAGTGTAATAATGTATATGATGATTACTGTGTAATAATGTATATGATGATTATTGTGTAATAATGTATATGATGATTATTGTGTAATAATGTATATGATGATTATTGTGTAATAATGTATATGATGATTATTGTGTAATATTGTTTATGATGATTATTGTGTAATAATGTATATGATGATTATTGTGTAATAATGTATATGATGATTATTGTGTAATAATGTATATGATGATTATTGTATAATAATGTATATGATGATTATTGTGTAATAATGTATATGATGATTATTGTGTAATAATGTATATGATGATTATTGTGTAATAATGTATATGATGATTATTGTGTAATAATGTATATGGTGATTATTGTGTAATAATGTATATGATGATTATTGTGTAATAATGTATATGATGATTATTATGTAATAATGTATATGATGATTATAGTGTAATAATGTATATGATGATTATTGTGTAATAATGTATATGATGATTATTGTGTAATAATGTATATGATGATTATTGTGTAATAATGTATATGATGATTATTGTGTAATAATGTATATGATGATTATTGTGTAATAATGTATATGATGATTATTGTGTAATAATGTATATGATGATTATTGTGTAATAATGTATATAATGATTATTGTGTAATAATGTATATGATGATTATTGTATAATAATGTATATGATGATTATTGTGTAATAATGTATATGATGATTATTGTGTAATAATGTATATGATGATTATTATGTAATAATGTATATGATGATTATAGTGTAATAATGTATATGATGATTATAGTGTAATAATGTATATGATGATTATTGTGTAATAATGTATATGATGATTATTGTGTAATAATGTATATGATGATTATTGTGTAATAATGTATATGATGATTATTGTGTAATAATGTATATGATGATTATTGTGTAATAATGTATATGATGATTATTGTGTAATAATGTATATGATGATGATTGTGTAATAATGTATATGATGATTATTGTGTAATAATGTATATGATGATTATTGTGTAATAATGTATATGATGATTATTGTGTAATAATGTATATGATGATTATTGTGTAATAATGTATATGATGATGATTGTGTAATAATGTATATTATGATTATGTAAAAATGCATATGATGATTATTGTGTAATAATGTATATGATGATTATAGTGTAATAATGTTTATGATGATTATGTAATAATGTATATGATGATTATAGTGTAATAATGTTTATGATGATTATGTAATAATGTATATGATGATTATTGTGTAATAATATATATGATGATTATTGTGTAATAATGTATATGATGATTATAGTGTAATAATGTATATGATGATTATTGTGTAATAATGTATATGATGATTATTGTGTAATAATATATATGATGATTATTGTGTAATAATGTATATGATGATTATTGTGTAATAATGTATATGATGATTATTGTGTAATAATATATATGATGATTATTGTGTAATAATGTATATGATGATTATGTAATAATGCATATGATGATTATTGTGTAATAATGTATATGATGATTATGTAATAATGCATATGATGATTATTGTGTAATAATGTATATGATGATTATAGTGTAATAATGTTTATGATGATTATGTAATAATGTATATGATGATTATAGTGTAATAATGTTTATGATGATTATAGTGTAATAATGTATATGATGATTATTGTGTAATAATGCATATGATGATGATTGTGTAATAATGTATATGATGATGATTGTTTTATAATGTATACGATGATGATTGTGTAATAATGTATATGATGATTATAGTGTAATAATGTTTATGATGATTATAGTGTAATAATGTATACGATGATTATTGTGTAATAATGCATATGATGATGATTGTGTAATAATGTATATGATGATGATTGTGTTATAATGTATACGATGATGATTGTGTAATAATATATATGATGATTATAGTGTAATAATGTTTATGATGATTATAGTGTAATAATCAATTCAATTCACTTTTATTGTCACATCACCACGGCACGTGTGCCCTGGTGAGTGAAATTCTTAGGAGCTTGCTCCAAAAACAGCGCAGTACATGTAACAAATAACATGTAACATATAGTGCAGACATAAGACAGTGTGCAATATGCACATACATATAGTCAGTACACACAGTGTACCATAGACAACACAGTCGAAACATTCAACATACATACATTTAGCACGAGAAAAACATTAAACACTAAACACAGAGTGTGCACGTTCTGCATAATGTAAACAATGTAACAGTGTAAACAAGTTGTGCATGGATGAGGTAGGCTGTTGTTTAAAGTGCAGTGTGTAAATATTGTCCAGTGTTAAACTTGGCGTTAAAGTGCAGTGTGTGACATATTGTGTGTGGGGGTGTGTCAGTTCTGATTGTTCATGAGTCGGATAGCCTGAGGGAAAAAGCTATCCCTCAGTCGACTCGTGCGGGAGCGGATGCTGCGTAGACGTCTTCCTGAGGGCAGCATAGAGAGCAGTCTGTGAGATGGGTGGCTGGAGTCCCTGATGATCTTCCGGGATTTCTTTATGCACCGCCTGGTGTAGATGTCCTGGAGGGAGGGAAGCTCACCTCCGACGATGTGGCTGGCAGTTCGCACGACCCTTTTCAGAGCTTTACGGTTGCCAGCAGTGCTGTTTCCAAACCAGGCAGTGATGCAGCTCGTCAGGATGCTCTCTATGGTGCAAGTGTAGAAGGTTCTGAGGATGCTGGGGCTCATGCCAAACTTCCTCAGCCTTCTCAGGAAGAAGAGGCGCTGTTGTGCTTTCTTCAGCACCGCGTCAGTATGAATGGACCAGGTGAGATCCTCGCTGATGTTGACGCCGAGGAACTTGAAACTGCTCACCCGCTCCACAGGTGTCTCGCCGATAGTGATGGGTCTGTGTTCTCTGCTCTGTCTCCTGAAGTCGACCACCAGCTCCTTGGTCTTGTCAGTGTTGAGTGAGAGGTGGTTCTCCTGACACCATTTAGTCAGGGTGCTCACCTCCTCTCTGTAGGCCGTCTCATCGTTGTCGGTGATCAGGCCTATGACGGTTGTGTCGTCAGCGAACTTGACAATGACATTGGAGCTGTGCATGGCTGTGCAGTCGTGCGTGTACAGGGAGTACAGGAGTGGACTGAGAACGCAGCCCTGAGGAGCACCAGTGTTGAGGGTCAGCGGGGATGAGGTGTTGCTGCCCATTCTGACCACCTGACTTCTGCCTGTCAGGAAGTCCAGGATCCAGCTGCACAGAGATCTGTTCAGTCCAAGATTCTGGAGCTTCTTAACAAGTGTGGAAGGCACTATGGTGTTGAATGCTGAGCTGTAGTCCACAAACAGCATCCTCACATAGGAGTTCTTGTATAATGTATAATGTATACGATGATGATTGTGTAATAATGTATATGATGATTATTATGTAATAATGTATATGATGATTATTGTGTAATAATGTATATGATGATTATTGTGTAATAATGTATATGATGATTATTGTGTAATAATGTATATGATGATTACCGTGTAATAATGTATATGATGATTATTATGTAATAATGTATATGATGATTATTGTGTAATAATGTATATGATGATTATTGTGTAATAATGTATATGATGATTATTGTGTAATAATGTATATGATGATGATCTCAGAAGTGAGTGTGTGTTATTGTGTAATAATGTATATGATGATTATTGTGTAATAATGTATATGATGATTATTGTTTAATAATGTATATGATGATTATAGTGTAATAATGTATACGATGATTATTGTGTAATAATATATATGATGATTACTGTGTAATAATGTATATGATGATTATTGTGTAATAATGTATATGATGATTATAGTGTAATAATGTATATGATGATTATTGTGTAATAATGTATATGATGATTATAGTGTAATAATGTATATGATGATTATTGTGTTATAATGTATATGATGATTATTGTGTAATAATATATGTGATGATTATTATGTAATAATATATATGATGATTATTGTGTAATAATGTATATGATGATGATTATTGTGTAATAATGTATGTGATGATTATTGTGTAATAATGTATATGATGATTATAGTGTAATAATGTATATGATGATTATTGTGTAATAATGTATATGATGATTATAGTGTAATAATGTATATGATGATTATTGTGTAATAATGTATATGATGATTATAGTGTAATAATGTATATGATGATTATTGTGTTATAATGTATATGATGATTATTGTGTAATAATGTATGTGATGATTATTGTGTAATAATGTATACGATGATTATAGTGTAATAATGTATATGATGATTATTATGTAATAATGTATATGATGATTATTGTGTAATAATGTATATGATGATTATTGTGTAATAATGTATATGATGATTATTGTGTAATAATGTATATGATGATTATTGTGTAATAATGTATATGATGATTATTGTGTAATAATATATATGATGATTATTGTGTAATAATGTATATGATGATTATTGTATGATAATGTATATGATGATTATTGTGTAATAATGTATATGATGATTATTGTGTAATAATGTATATGATGATTATTGTGTAATAATGTATATGATGATTATTATGTAATAATATATACGATGATGATTGTGTAATAATGTATATGATGATTATTATGTAATAATGTATATGATGATTATTGTGTAATAATGTATGTGATGATTATTATGTAATAATGTATATGATGATTATTATGTAATAATGTATATGATGAGTATTGTGTAATAATGTATATGATGATGATTATGTAATAATGTATATGATGATGATCTCAGATGTGAGTGTGTGTTATTGTGTAATAATGTATATGATGAGTATTGTGTAATAATGTATATGATGATTATTGTGTAATAATGTATATGATGATTATTATGTAATAATGTATATGATGATTATTATGTAATAATGTATATGATGATGATTATGTAATAATGTATATTATGATTATTGTGTAATAATGCATACGATGATTATTGTGTAATAATGTATATGATGATTATTATGTAATAATGTATATGATGATTGTGTAATAATGTATATGATGATGATTGTGTAATAATGTATATTATGATTATTGTGTAATAATGCATACGATGATTATTGTGTAATAATGTATATGATGATCATTATGTAATAATGTATATGATGATTATTGTGTAATAATGTATATGATGATTATTGTGTAATAATGTATATGATGATTATTGTGTAATAATGTATATGATGATTATTGTGTAATAATGTATATGATGATGATTATGTAATAATGTATATGATGATGATTATGTAATAATGTATATGATGATTATTGTGTAATAATGTATATGATGATGATTATGTAATAATGTATATGATGATTATTGTGTAATAATGTATATGATGATTATTATGTAATAATGTATATGATGATTATTGTGTAATAATGTATATGATGATGATCTCAGAAGTGAGTGTGCGTTATAATGTCGTCATCATCTATAGATCCCCAGACGCATGCGCACACGACACCGCAGACCGACACAGGCGGCGCGTCACCGCCGTGACGTCACGCACCCCGCATGACACCCCGACGCGTCCCCGCACGAACGGCGTCTCGTGTGCCCGCCGCGATGACATCATCAGGTCCCGACGCACGTCAGCCCATCTCCTTCCTCTTCTATCAGGCGGTGAGGGACCGGAAGCCCGTGTGGATGCTGGAGGACATGCGCACCATGGAGACGTTCTACTGGGAAGAAGATGCCACCCAGAGGACCTACAGCCCCTCCGAAGCTCTTCTGTACGCCATCGTTCACGACCACCAGGTCTACGCCCGGCATCTGCTGTCTCGTTATTCCGAAGAAGCTCTCGAGATGCCTGCCGAGAGGTTCTGCTGCTGTCCGTCATCCGCCCCGCATCTCGCCATGGCCGTGCGCTACGACAGACGGGATGTCCTCGCGCTCATCCTGCAGGTGTCTCACCGCCTGCCCGGCCTGAGGTCCTACATGAACCGAGGAGGATGCTTCCATGTCGAAGACGCCCAGACTCCTCTTCATCTGGCCTGCGAGCTGCTGCGCGCGGACGCCGTCGTGCTGTTGCTAGGCAACGGAGCATCCCCGCAGGCCGTGGACCACAAGGGCATGACGCCTCTCGACGTCGTCCTCCAGCAGCTCTGGGACTCCAAGGTGAACGCGGGGCCGAAAAAGTCGTGCCTGGACAACCTGCTGATGTTCATGCCCGGCATGCGCTTCAAGCTCAAGAGTTCCCTGGCGGAGAACTTCGGCCGGTGGTCCGAGGTGCTCGGGGAGGACAAAGTGAGGTTCCTCATGGGCAGAGATCCGCTCCCTCTGTTCCTCATCGCCATGCAGAAGATCCTGGCGCTCCTGCCGCCCGACCAGTTCCCCGCCAGCCTGGACAAGCTTCCCATCCCGGCGTCGCTGAAACCTCTTCCCAGACCCGTGTCGCGCTTAAAGCGGCCTGAAACGCATGGAGTTCACATCCCATAACGAAGGTTCTTCACGGAGGAACCGGTTCTGATTCATCAACCCACCCTACGGACCAAGGTTCTCTTGAGGACCACGAGCTGTGGTTCTTTCAAAGCGTTCTGCAACAAGGGACATGCAGATGGCACACGGTCAAACATCACATCTGTATTTCCATCTGCTGTCGCATGTCAAATAGACAGACGTCTGGAAGATGTCTGGAAGACGTCTGGAAGATGTTTATGATTTAGAACGGATGTACAACAGCTCTGTCTGACATGAGAAGCAGATGTTTTTCCAGACGTCTTGTCGACGTCTTACAGATGTTCCTGTGCTATCTGGGCAAGAATCTTTATTTGTAAGAATGGAAAGCGCGTGTGTGTTCTCTGCAGAGCTTTACATGTGTTTCAGCATGAACTGTGTCCGTGCGTACGGCATGAAATGATCAAACACACTCCGGTCATGTCGCCTACTTGGCCTCGGGTCTGATTTATTCTACATAAATGTCATGATTTTATCAACGTATGCAAACTGTGATGTATGACATGAATTTTATCATAAGCATTATCATGAAGCTCGCTGACCGATGCGAGAACAGTGAGGCCGACGGGAAATACAACTCAATCATGTTATTACTCAGCTGTCTTAAAGGAAAAGGAAAACACTCTCACGGGTCTTTCTTCAGCCGAACAAGAAAGAAGATATTTCGAAGTATTTCTGTCATTGTGTTTATTCGCTGATATTCAGGTTATGTGTCAGTCCAGTACCATCAGAACGTGTGCAGACTTTAAACTGAGGTCAGCTTTACATATTGGGCTGAAATTCGATGTCCCATACATTGTGATGCTCGCACAATATGGCATAGAGTTGCTTAAACACTAACACTGCATTAAAAGATTTTTTCAGAACATTGCATGAATTTAAAAACACAGGGTCATTTCTGGCCCAGCGATGAGTCCGTGAGAATAAACGCAGCCGTTGAGTTAAAATAACCCAGAGAAAAGTGTTGTTTTTGACCCAACACTGGCTTAAAACCACCCAGGATTGTTGCATAGCATAGATATATTACAACTTAACGCCCGGCTTTATTTATTTTATTTATTTACAACCACCCTTGTACTTTTACAAAACATGGGTATTAAAAAGGTTTTTTAAAATGCATTATATAGAAATGATTGAGTCCTTGTTGAAAATAACAGCAAATGAAGCTTTCAAATAAAGCTGTATGGAATTTGTGTGCAGTGTTATTTTTATGAATGAAATCTAGAATTGAGTAATGATTCAGCATGTGGCCAATCCCCCGTTATACATATACCCTATATATTTACTATACTCGTATTGATAGTCAATAAAGGAAACGGACCAACTTTGAAGGATTCCTATTTGAATTGTACTGTACATATAAAATAAAGGGGACTATTGAAGTATAATTTCTCCCTTTGCACCCAATAAGATTAATTAGTAGATAAAAAATAAGACATTAAAAGGTATAGAACATTTCAACATGTTTGATTGTAAATGAAACATTAAATGAATAACTTTATTACTTTCCATAGTTTTAATGTCTATCTGATAACTAATAGTACAGTATAAGGACCATTTATTAAGAGCAGTCATTGTGCAGTGACTTAGTGTTATTATATTTATATTTTTAACCTATTTCAAAGTTTAAAATGCGTAGGTTACAGCATGTGTTGTACTTTTTATAATATAAAATGCCAACAGGCCCTTAAAGAACATTTCAGAAGAATAATAAGAAGAAGACGTTTGAGTTGCATAACAATATATTTGCTTTCTCAAGCCGACGTCATTATACATCAAATAAAACATAAACTCACTATAGATACGGTCGTCATTATCTGCTGATCTGTCAGTCTCACAGCTCACTCGCGGTACGAGATGCCAGAGATGCCAAAGTTTGATGATTGACAGACTCATTTCATATAGTTGACCATTTGATAAATAAACAGTAGAACAGCGCACCAGGAATCTGATGTCAAATAATGACAGATATATCTTCTGTTCTTTATGTGAGACACCACCAGAGGACCCTGTATCACCAGACAGACGCCATACGCTAGAAAGGGATGTCATGAGCCCTTAAAAAGGTTTACCCTCTCGAGAGAGAGTCTTGTGTCGACCCTGATAACACAGGTCCATCTGTTAAAAATCTGGATATTTGGAGAACTTCTGCCCTGTAAAATCCTCTGATAGACATCTTGAAGACGTCTTCTTTCTAGAGGGTTCTATGACATCTGACAGCAGACATCGCAGAGATTGCACACGAGCAAACCATGTCTTGCAGATGAAAATGCATGCATCAAACACAGCAGATGTGTGACGGATGTTTGTGTTCTATGAGAGGAAAGGTTTATCAATCAATCAATCAATCAATCAATCAATCAATCAATCAATCAATCAACAGTTTGACAGACACTGGGTGACTACGTCTTCATCTGCATTACATCTCTGAGACGTCTGCTGTCAGATGTAAAATAGACGTCTAGGAGATGTCTCTAAGATGTTTATGATTTAGAATAAACGTACAAAGCAGATGTATTCCAGATCTCCAGATCTCACATATGTGCTGTAGGGAAGTGTGTACATTTTGTCTACATACTAGTGTTCATGAATGTTCTGCGAATGATCATGATAAGGTATAATTCCACCTGTGAATTTATCATTTTGCCCTTTCCAAAGTTCTGAAATCGCAAAGAACACATTTATCATTATCTTTATCTTTTAACGGAGTTTGCATGCTGTGTTTGACTCTTATCTGAATAAAGCACTTAAAGGTTCTTTATATTGAATCTAAAGAAGACACAACAAAAACAGCTGAAACTAAAACATCCCAAAAGTTTTCTCCTCAACTCAAGTGCATCTTTTGAGTAGATCTTTGTGTAGATCAAGTGCATCTTTTGAGTAGATCTTTGTGTAGATCAAGTGCATCTTTTGTGTAGATCTTTGTGTAGATCAAGTGCATCTTTTGAGTAGATCTTTGTGTAGATCAAGTGCATCTTTTGTGTAGATCTTTGTGTAGATCAAGTGCATCTTTTGTGTAGATCTTTGTGTAGATCAAGTGCATCTTTTGTGTAGATCTTTGTGTAGATCAAGTGCATCTTTTGAGTAGATCTTTGTGTAGATCAAGTGCATCTTTTGTGTAGATCTTTGTGTAGATCAAGTGCATCTTTTGAGTAGATCTTTGTGTAGATCAAGTGCATCTTTTGTGTAGATCTTTGTGTAGATCAAGTGCATCTTTTGAGTAGATCTTTGTGTAGATCAAGTGCATCTATTGTGTAGATCTTTGTGTAGATCAAGTGGATCTTTTGAGTAGATCTTTGTGTAGATCAAGTGCATCTTTTGTGTAGATCTTTGTGTAGATCAAGTGCATCTTATGTGTAGATCTTTGTGTAGATCAAGTGCATCTATTGTGTAGATCTTTGTGTAGATCAAGTGGATCTTTTGAGTAGATCTTTGTGTAGATCAAGTGCATCTTTTGTGTAGATCTTTGTGTAGATCAAGTGCATCTTTTGAGTAGATCTTTGTGTAGATCAAGTGGATCTATTGTGTAGATCTTTGTGTAGATCAAGTGGATCTTTTGTGTAGATCTTTGTGTAGATCAAGTGCGTCTTTTGTGTAGATCTTTGTGTAGATCAAGTGCATCTTTTGTGTAGATCTTTGTGTAGATCAAGTGCGTCTTTTGTGTAGATCTTTGTGTAGATCAAGTGCATCTTTTGTGTAGATCTTTGTGTAGATCAAGTGCATCTTTTGTGTAGATCTTTGTGTAGATCAAGTGCATCTTTTGTGTAGATCTTTGTGTAGATCAAGTGCATCTTTTGTGTAGATCTTTGTGTAGATCAAGTGCATCTTTTGTGTAGATCTTTGTGTAGATCAAGTGCATCTTTTGTGTAGATCTTTGTGTAGATCAAGTGCATCTGTTGTGTAGATCTTTGTGTAGGTCAAGGGGCATCTTTTGTGTAGATCTTTGTGTAGATCAAGTGCATCTTTTGTGTAGATCTTTGTGTAGATCAAGTGCATCTTTTGTGTAGATCTTTGTGTAGATCAAGTGCATCTTTTGTGTAGATCTTTGTGTAGATCAAGTGCATCTTTTGTGTAGATCTTTGTGTAGATCAAGTGCATCTTTTGTGTAGATCTTTGTGTAGATCAAGTGCATCTTTTGTGTAGATCTTTGTGTAGATCAAGTGCATCTTTTGTGTAGATTAGGAGAAAGTGATATCCCAGTATTTGTAAAAGCACAACTTCAATCCCACAGTTTTACTTTGTGTAATAATGTATATGAGAATAACAATGAAGAAACTGCATTCCATCAACTGGAAATAAAATGTACCCAAGCAGGTAAAATTCTGATGGGAAATTCCAACTCCACGTCACTTAAAAAGAAACAGAACCAGTTCAATTTCATAAAAAGACCGGCTCATACTTCTCCGCACACTCTCAACATGAAGCTCTGTATTCTTTCTCATGGTGTCTGTGTTCTGGGGCTCATGTTGGGCTTGGGTTTGTGGGTTCATTGTGAAATTGCTGATGGTCTGTCTGGAGCTTACCTGCATGGAGATTTTAACTGTGCTATTTTGTCATCCATTCACTCAACGGTCATCAATCTCCACAACCGTACACGACCGGAGCCGTTCACCTGTTCAGAGTGAGTGTCGACATTCCTTTCACATTATGTCATACGTGTACTGTAGTTGAAATCTCCTTTTCATGTTAAATCTCGTTTCTTTCTGCGCTAGTTTTGATCTGAGTCCGTTCCTGCAGTCATTGGCTGTGATCCATACTATCGAAGAGATCAATGATTCTAAATTTCTTCCGGGTATTAAGTTTGGGTATCAAGTCTGTGACCCATGTGCGTCTCCTACCAAAGCGCTGCACTGTCTGGAACATCTATTGGCCATTAACGGATCTCTGCCCGTCCTCGCTGACTTCTCTGATTTCCGACCACCAGTGAAAGCGCTTTTGGGAGAAAGCTACTCGGAATTATCGATCGCTGTTGCTAAACTACTAAGTCTTTATCTGTTTCCTCAGGTAATTCGTTTCATCGGTTTTAACCTAGAGTCTCTTTATGCAAGATTGCTTACAGGAGCTCGTAAGGAATCTTGGCCAAAATCTTGCTTTGAAGTTAATCGGAAAGGAATGTTTTCTGTCAACAGATCAGCTGTACTTCATCTTCACAAGTCCTTAGTGACAAACTACGTTATCCTTCATTCATGCGCGTCATTCCGAGTGATGTCCATCAGGCTGAGGCATTGGCCAAGCTCATGATGCGTTTCTCGTGGAGCTGGGTTGGCATAGTGTACGGCGACGACGACTACGGCAGAGGAGCCCTCCAGAGTCTCCGGCAAGAGATCCAGGGAAAAGTATGTCTGGATTTTGAGAAGATGGTACCGCACTACTTGGACCACGTGGAAATCGACAGGTACGTCAAAGTCGCCGTTGACACTATACAGGCTTCTTCTGCCAAAGTCGTGGTTCTCATACTAAAGGACGAGCTGGTAGCAAAGATTTTTAAAGCGATGATCCAAGCCAATGTGAGCCGAATTTGGATCGCGAGTGATGCCTGGTCCATGCACGCCCCGTTGACAAAGATGCCGGACATTAACAAAGTGGGGGAGATTTTTGGTTTCTCCTTTACCATGGGAAATATACCAGGGTTTGAGAATTATTTGAAAAATCTCAGGCCGACACCAGGAGCAAGGAATGACTTCATAAAAGAATATCAAGACTTGAGACGGAACTGCACCATCTCACCACAGAACTGCGGGGCAGGTGATCTGCTGGACGTGATGGATCTGAGGGAGTATTACAGTCAGAGAGTGGCCGTATACGCTATAGCTCACGGCCTCAAAAAACTTCTAAATTGTAATGAGACGGCCTGTCCTGGAGATATCAACTTTCCACCTTGGCAGGTACCAAAAATAATGTAACTTTACCTTTGAAACCTTTAACATGCATTTTGTCATGCATTTAACACACTGCATGTTATTTCCCATCTATCTGTTGTTTAACCGGATTTGACATGAAGGCCGGCAGAATAAACTTCCTACAGAAATGTAAAGCCACAATCATGAGATTTTTAAGAGTTTTTAGAGTTACGCAAAACGTTTACATTGAAACACAAAAGTTGGAAAAGTTATAACATTTTCTTATCTAATTGAAAAGAAAAATTAAATACTGTTAAATCATATGACTAAAATCCACATTTTATTCACAGTAGAACAACACACATAAATAATGTTGAAGTTGAGATTGTATAGATATATTCAATAATTTTGCTCATTTAAAATGAAAATAGGTCTGAAAAGAGAGGGCTGTGTTTATCATGATCAAATCATCTTTTTTACAAAAGTTGTCATGGCAACAAGGTTATACATTTCTGGAGTTTTGT
The DNA here is from genome assembly GCA_033220385.1 of Triplophysa yarkandensis. Classification (NCBI taxonomy): domain Eukaryota; kingdom Metazoa; phylum Chordata; class Actinopteri; order Cypriniformes; family Nemacheilidae; genus Triplophysa; species Triplophysa yarkandensis. The sequence goes on along the minus strand of CM065658.1, from coordinate 1,789,032 downwards.
TAATGGTAATTGGTCCAATTCTTGCATGACAAAGTTTTCCAGCTGGTTGTTTTTGACATGTTCTTGCTTAATGATTTTCTCTATAGTTAAAGAGCTAGACCGCAGGAAGACTCGTTCAGCACTCTGTCTCTTCTGGGATGCTGTAGTAAGAGCTACAGTATGTGGTGTTGCATTGTCCTGTTCAAATACACAGAGCCTTCTTTAAAATAGATGTAATCTCGAAAACTTTACATACCTTTTGGAATTCTTGGTGCCTCGCAAAACATATGAGTTGCCCATACTGTATGCGTTTATGCACCTCCATACCATGGGAGATGATGGCTTTTAAACTGAACGCATATAAAACTTTATTCTCTTAAGCCTGAAGGACGATATATCTTGTCTGAACATAGAAGACTTATTCATTTTAAACGAGCCTTGGCCCACAGGACGCGAGGGCACTTCTAGAGCACATTCACATATGGCTTCCTTTTTCCATGATAGAGCTATTGTTGGATTCAGCAGATGGCATGGAGGATTGTGTAGGCTGACAGTGGTTTCTGGAAGTTTTTCTGGGCTCATTTAGTAATGTCAATGACACAATCATGCCCAATAAAGTGAGGCAGCGTCACCTAAACCCCCCAAAACCACTGTCTTCCAATAAAGGTCTGCTGCCTTCGAGTTTTAATTCATTTGAATCAAAAATTTGGTCACAACTTTTGGAAAAGTGTTATTATACATTATGCCCTATTTTTATAGACTTTTATACCAGGTTTAAAAGACAGCAGCATCAAGGCAATCTTATAGTTTGAGCAAATATTAACTTGGTAACATTGTTGTAGCACTTGTTCACCTATTGTTGTATCGGCTATTTACCGCTTCATTGTCTCCTCGACTATTGTAAGTCGCATGGATAAAAGCGTCTGCTAAATGCCTAAATGTAAATGTAAATATTGTAGTAAATTAAAGTGATTTTTTCATGTAGAAGATATGTTTTTGATTGTGTTGTGAAGATTTTCAAAAAGACTTTGAAAAATATTGTAACAGATTTCACCAGACCCACATTTATGTTCAACAATAAAAATGGCATATTTTCAATAAAAAATAATAGTAATAGATATTAATGATCTTTATTTTTTTGCAGCTAGTACAATACATTCGCAGCGTGACATTCACACTCGATGGCATCACGCATTCCTTTGATGAATATGGGGACTTTACGGATGGTTATGACCTCATAAGGTGGACGAAAAGGGATGATGGACGGGTTATCAATGTTGTTGGGAAATTTCTCTTGAAGAAAGGAGAAGTGGAGTTGTTTAGTGAATACGAGGGCATCAAAGTGAGTCCTTTCGTTCATTAAATCAGATATAAGCAACATCGGTCCTGGAGTGTCGCTGTCCGGCAGATTTAAGTTCAACCCTTATCAAACACACCGCCACGTAATCCCTAATCCTTTTCAAAGTGGTAGTGGTGGTCTGGTGGTTCGAGTCTTGGACTTGTAATCCGCAGGTTGTTGGTTCGAGACTCGGTACCAGCGGGAATACCACGATAGCAGTGAGTCCCTTGAGCAAGGCACCTGTATTGCATCCCTGTATAAGACTTGGGGATTAAACCTACGGGACAATGGCACTCCAGGACTCGTGTTGCACAGAAACAAAAAGATCATCAAACATCATTAGATCATCATCATTGCATCTTACAGCTCCCACCGTCCAAGTGCTCGGAGTCCTGCCCTGCCGGCACCTGTATAGGTGTGGTGAACCCGCTCAAGTCCTGCTGCTACAACTGCACAGAATGTCCAGAAGGAACTTACACTAACAAATCTGGTATATTCAAATTCATTCTACCTGTCTTCGTTCTGCCGATGTTTCACCTTTAAATTCATGACTGACCAAATAGTATCAAATGTTCGTTTGAGTTTTTTCTTGTGTAAGAAGAGGTTTGTCAGTTCATGCCTTATGCGAATCGAATGTTTAATTGTATCTTGTGTTTTTTTACAGATGAAGACAGGTGTTATCCCTGTCCAAAAGACCAGTGGTCTTCAAAGAAACAAACTAAGTGCGAGAACTTTCAGTACATGTATCTCTTTTGGTCCGATGTCTATCCCATAGTTCTGTTGGTGGCAGCAGGGATAGGCATCCTTGTAGTTTTTACTTCATTTATCCTTTACTACACACACAGAGACACGCCGATCATCAAAATGGCCGACATTAAGATGTCTAGTTTTATGTTGCTGGGACTGATGGTTAGCTTCGTGAGTGTGGTTATGTTTATTGGCAGGCCGAACGATCATCTGTGTCGGGCACAGCAGGCCGTGTATGGCATGGGTTTAACCCTGTGTGTTGCCTGCATCCTGGTTAAGGCGTACCGTACCTTCCTGGCATTCATGATCTTTCAGCCCAACACACGTCATCAGCTCGGCAAACTGTACAAGCCTCTTATCAATGTGCTCGTGCTTACCGGCGGGCAGGGACTCATTCTGTTGCTTTGGCTGATTCTCAAGTCTCCTAGGAAAGACGTTGTGTGGCCTGGAGAATCGGGGATGGTAAAACACGTCATCTGCATCGAGGGATCTATTGAAGGTTTCGCTATCATGCACATTTACATTGCAATACTTGCATTGGCCTGTTTCTTTCTTGCCTTTAAGGTCAGAAAGGTGCCGCAGGATTTTAACGACACTGGGGTCATCATCTTTAGCATGTTAATTCACCTGTTTGTCTGGCTTTGCTTTATTCCCATTTACATTAATAAGAACAGGACCGAACAGCAACACATTGTTCAGGCGTCCGCCGTCCTTGCATCTAACTACGGCATAATCTTCTGCCATTTTGTGCCAAAGTGCTACATAGTCCTGTGGGAAATGTCTGGGCACTCAAGGTCTGCCATCCTGAGACGGCTGAGTAGAGATGTTAGACAGAGCAGTAATGCAGACATTAATTCGTTTCAGGAAACAGGTAGGGAAGATGGTCTTGGAAAATGTAATCCGAACTCTGGAATGACTTCGGGAAATGGATTGAAGGATCACAAAGGGGAAGTAAATTCAACAAAGAACACACATCCCCGGGTCATGAGACATACGATTACCTGAGTTTTCTCTACAGGGTCTTTATTTTTTTACTTTGCTTATTGTATGTGAAATGTGTGAAAGAATTTTTGTATATTACATGAATGGCCTCTGATGGTATTGATAACTGATATCCGTTTGGCTTTGATTTTTTAGGGGTCATTCTGTATTTTCTAGTACATCTCACATATAAAATAAAAATGTGACGATGTTGCTTCCTTAAAAAACAAGCATGACATTAAAAAATGTATTATAGTAAAATATTCATTCTGTGGTGTTTTATTACCTTATTATTTTACCTTATCGAGTAACAGAGTCGACAGTAAAATATATATTCTCTTAAACTCAAGTTTTCCTACAAAACATAATATAACAAAAAAACAATGAGGCTTACATCCGTTATCACATTTTATTTACAAAAGCTTAAAGATTTATCCCTTGAAAGAGTTTTGCATGAAATAGGATTCTTAGAATTTTTAATAAATAAAAAATAAAAAAGATTTTTTTTCACCATTTACACTTACGAATATTCAGCTTAGCAAGGAATAACAATCAATTAATAATGCATTTACAACAAGATAGTGTGGGGGTTATATAAAAGTTTGGATCTGGGAATTTATTTACAAAAGTCTACCCAAAACACTTTACAGCAGACACATTCCCAAAATAAATGATTGGTTGAAGACAAAAAGAGCAATTGTGTGGAACACTACTATTCAGTTTAGAAGGTTTTCAAATGTAACCGATGTATCCAAAGAAGCCCAAAGTCTTCCACTTCTATATCGTCAAATTTCTTATTTCAAAACGTATACAAGCAGTTAAAGAAATCTGAGATCTATTTGTTACCAAACATGTAGCATTGTTTGATAAAACAAATTGGGAAACTAGGAACAAACACAACAGAAAAGGTGAAGGTCATGGCACACACTTGTCGCCTTGCTCAAGGGTCTCACCTCAATCGTGGCTTTCCTGCTGGCACTGAGTGGCTTTCCTGCTGGCACTGAGCGGGTTTCATGCTGGCACTGAGTCTCGAACCAGCGACCTTCGGGTGACAAGTCCAACACTCGAATAATTTCAAAAACTATTCAATCTTCTCTTTGGGGACTGGAAGTGAAAAATGTTGTTCATAGGAGAAAAGGTCTCCACGATCATTTAAGAGTGGACTTATTGAAAGTATAATTTTATCAAACCAAACTTGAAAAAAGGGATTTTCTATCTGTAATATTTTATTGTTCTAAATAAAATAAATATGAGGAGGAAATATTGAATAATACTTATGTTTATAAAAACTAAAGTTAAAGGTATTTTAGACATATCAGAATAACAGAGCAGCTAAAATGTGAACCCCCAGCTGAATAAAACATTTATTTGGACGTGGTATTGTTTAAAGATTTCTTTATACATTTAACTTTAAATGACTTATTAAAATTTGTCCTTGTCCTGTCGCTCGAGCCAATAGTCCAGCTGATAAGACGGGAAAACACTTGTTTAGTGTCAGTTTAGTCCCACAAACCATACAATATATATTACAGAACTTATTGAACACTTCTGTGAATAATGTCAAGACCAACAACTCCTTCCAGTTGATGTTGGATTGTGGAAAGATGAAAAAATGATATGAGGTGCGGAACAAACTTTGTACATTAAAGATCTGGACCAGTTTTGTGGCTATGGATGGGGCTTGTAAGATTTAAATGAATAAAAGACCGAGTACCAAGTGAAATGAATCAATACAAGTGTTTCTATGGCATTCTGATGGACAAAGTATTTCTCTGGCCTTTTTATTATGGGAGTCTATGGGATCGCTGGCTAGATTTCTGTAAATGATTGCTATGGGTGAAGCCCCTTTATGATGATCTAGAGGGTCTGATTTGATGTCTGAGCAAAATGAATTCACCGCCTTGTCTCTATGATGCTGTGCGGGAAAGTTATTGGTAGGTGAGATATAATTGTGCTTTCACAGACCCTGCCAGCATCTTCATACACGATAAACCTCATGTTTCTTTGAAATCAACGCACACACACACACACACACACACACACACACACACACACACACACACACACACACACACACACACACACGCATGCACGCACGCACGCACACACCCACACACACACACACACACACACACACACACACGCACACACACACACACGCACACACAGACACACCCACACACACACACACACACACACACCCACACACACACACACACACACACACTTAAATGTTTTTCAGTGTTTGTGGTTCCATTTAAATCTCTATCATTCTAAGTAGATCACTGGCAGATTTCCAGAGAGGATTTCAGTAAGAAGTAAACATCTAGAAATACTCCAATCACTCTCAACCTGATAAAATACATGCCTAATGAGACCTTATCTCCTGACCTAACCTGCTAAAGAATTACAAAAATGAAACAACTCTTTTGACTGTATTATTTGAATAAGTCTTGAGTCACAGGACATTACATGTTTATTATGGCCTATACACAGTGTGATGCATATTGAATACTCCAAACAATAAAAAACAATAGGGTGGCAGCCTGGCATCTTATTAGCATGATGAGCTTACAGGCTTAGGAAAGATCAAGTGTGTGTGTGTGTGTGTGTGTGTGTGGATGAGCTGGACATTGTCAATCCTGCTTCTCAGTCCTTGCAGTTTGAGGTATACAGGAAACCAACTTGGCTGCAGTGAATCTTGACAAAACACTAGAGAAAAATCTGGAGAACGAGATGTTATTTGGTGGATCAAAGAAGCCAGAAGGATAGAAGACACCAAAGAGTCATTTTTGACATAAGGTTTCAAACTTTTAAACAACAAAAGAACAGGAATACATATATTTCATCAACATGGGCTGCTCTCCGTCTAAAGGTCAGCTGTTCAGTGAAAAAGCTCAACCATCAGGACCACAAGAACTACTGTCAATCGCGCCTTCGGACGAATCAGCTGAAACAGAGATAAGCGACAATACTGTAACCATACAAGGTAAGAGACATTCAGTAGATGAGACCGCCGTGACAGCCAAAGGAGATTATACTGAAGAAAAGGTTGTTGTAGTCCAAAAAGGAGGTTTTCAGGACAGAAATAATGCACAAGATGGGCTCATAGAGAATGTGACAAAAGGCACAGAAGAAATGAAGGCAAAACATAAGCAAGGAAAACGGCGAAAGCTCAGAAAACAGAAGTTGAGAGATGCTTTACACGTGCAGTCCAAAGCAGAGTTCATATCTAAAGCCCACCAGGCCGCCTGTGATTACCTGAACCCCAGCACATCCAGATATGAGTCGCTGTTAAAGCTACTGGACCAGGCATCTAAAACCCGCTCATCCTTACAGAGCACAGTAGCTTCACTTATCTTACATTATGAAGATATCAACCAGGCTTTGGAGGAAATGGCTGCTGAAGGTGAGCAGATGTTGAGAGAACATGGACACTACATGACCTGGCCTGCTGTAGTTAAAAACTGTCGACCTTCAGTAAGGAAACTCAATGACGATCCGAACACTTCTGAAATTCCTTCTGAAACACTTGAACCAATGCTTCTTCAATCCACACTTAAAATGATCTCTGTCAGGGATTCTGTTAGATGCCTGAGTGATTCTGCCTTACAAGAACTGGCCGATTACTTTGCTTTCTTGTCTCAGCTGGTAGGAGAGAAATTGTGTGCCAAGCGTGCGGCAGAGAGTCGCTTGAAGCAGATCTTGACTCGTGTAGAAGCTGCTGCTCTCAGGAAAAACGGTCCAGAGGACTCTGCCCTTCACAGTGAGGACAGTGGCATAGGTGCCGACAACGATTGTCGGAATGGCTCTGAGAGCCTCCGACACCATAGGAGTAGTTCAGAGTCAAGAGCTAATGTGCGCACAACATCTGTTTGTACAACAAGTAGCTCTCCTGATCAGCAGCTTCTAAATGACAATGAGGAATTTACAGATGATGATGAAGAGGATGAGGATGATGACGATGAAGGTGATGATGCAGAAATCGAAGAGGTCAGTAATAGAGAAGAGCAAATGACAAGCAATACAAGGGAAACAATCGGTGGGTGTTCTGAAGAAGATCTCAACAGTCTGAATCAGGTTGGTCTTCAAATCAACAAAGTCAACAAGAACTGCAAGAGAAACATCAGGCGACCTAAAACTGCAGATAACAGCTGTGAGGTTAAACTAAAGCACCGTCAATTAGGAGGACCAAAGCGTTCACGATCCGCCGGTTGTTTATATGGCAAAACAGAAGAGTCGGATCATAATCAGCAACAGAGAAACCTGCGAAACAAGAAAACTCTTGGGGAGTATTCGACAAACATTCCTGGAAAGCCAAGAGGTTACATTCAGACAAAGATTAGAAGACATTCATCAGGAGGACAGAATGCTGTCAGGTACTACGGTCTTCAGTACGGTAGCAAAGGGCCTTTTAGGGCATCACCACCAAATTCTCCCCTAAAGTTTACTCCTGAACCACCTGGCCGACATGCTGTGAAGAGGCTCATTAATACTTTTAGCCAAGGACTGGAAGGCAATTCCAGGCAAAGTCCTTCAGACCAAAGGCCAACAAGAGTCAAGAGTTACAAAAATAATGGCCTTCCATGGCTGTTGAACAGCAGAGGTGCCCTTGCCACCACTGATCCCAGACCAGCAGACAGACCAGAACATCTGGATTTAGACAGTCTTCCGCCTCCACCCCCTGAGATGTTGGTGGACAACTCATATGAGAGGACTGTAGGGTTGGTCTCCGAGGGGGGGAATCAGTGGTCACAATGTGCTTTACGGAAAAGAGAGACTGTGGCCTTCAACAGGACCAACGTGCAACAAAGCTCAATGAATTACTCAGCTATTCGTCCACTGAGACAAGATGCTTTATTGGGTTCCTGCACTGAACAGGACTACAACAAGTCATCCCTGGCTAACAGAAGAACGCCCAGATGTCCACCACCTCATGTATGCAATGACCATAAAGAGGTTGACCGGCACCCAAATTTTGTTCCTCCAGTGACTCCCCCCGTCTCCAGAGCGAGACTTCCACCCTCTTGTCCCAACGTGCACCATGCAGTGCCAATTCCTTTTTCCACAGTCCTCCCCCAGAGAGGAAGGTTGAAACAGTTGGCAACATCAACCACCTCTAGCATTCAAAGAGGGGCTTTGACAGAAGGAAATGATCCATGTGCTTCAAGCTCACAATCATTTTCAGATGCTCGCGCTAAGTTCTGTCCAGATGACCAGTTAGTTCCTCATACATGGACACCTTCATATACGTCTACATTACCACGGCCATGGGGAGAACCTGCCAAAGGAAGACTGCCCACGGCTACTCTTCAACCCTCTTTCATGAGATGTAGTCCCTCGGGTCATAGGTCATCCCACAGCGAGCAGCATAAAAACGATCAGGTCAATGACATCACGACGGACGGGTAAGTGGTATCCAGTTTTCGCTACTGTAAGTGACCGTGGTGACTTTTAAGAAAATATATATGCATTTATTGCTAACAACTGTGTGGAAAGTACATTAACATCCTTAACGTATGTTAAATGGCAGAACTTTTATTTAAAAAGGGTTTGTAAAACTGTAGAACTGATGATCTGTTTATTTGTCTTATGTAAATGTTTATCTAATGTATGTATAACATTCTTTAAATATCAACTTGTACATCACTTTTACAGTGAATGTAAGAAACGTTAAACCAGGGAAACCAGGGAAACCAGTTCTTGTCAGACATGTATTTACAGGCAGTGAAAATTGTTTACAATAAATGAGGGGATGAAAATGATTAGATTGAGAATACATCTAAATATAGTAGTGAATATGTGACCAGCACTGAGCGGCGTTGACCTCTTTATTTTAATCTCGTCAGTGTTAATCTGGGTTCGGTTCAGCACAATCCCTGAGATTAGCGTGTGTGTGGCCTTCTGGACTCATGCGCCTGTACTGATGCCCTACATACAAATGACATCACTTCTGCTTTTAAAACACTAGACAGAATAATAAAGCATTACAAAAACCAGCATTACAAATGGCTTTGGTTTTAGTTTTTATATGAATGTCATTATTTTTTACAGGTCGGATCAGATGGGCACAGACCCAGATCCACAGACTTCTCATCTGAACACACATCTTGCGTTAACGGGTGAAGAGATTACAGATTAAGGGGGTTAAGGCCTTTTCCTGGAGATCAAAATGAAAGTAAAGAACCGTATATTTGCGAATAAAATGATGTTTTCTTGGATACTCTATTACATTTATATATCATTGTTTTTTACTACATCTAGAAAATCCCTTTGTGTGTTTGGATGTCCAACACGAGAGTAAAACCTTAATATGTTCATTTTGTGTATGTAGATGTGGACAAATCATAAAGATAAAGAGACCGTTTTCAACACACTTTATCCATTTATATCTCATATTTTAACCAGCAGAATCATTTCAGTTTGTGTATTGTTCTGCATTCGTTTGTATTGAGAATGTTCGTCTTCAGATACAATGGTTGTAAAATGTGATTCTAAAATAAAACATTTCAATGTACATAAATATGTATGCTTTATTTATTGATGGTAAATTGGAAAACAATTCAAGCTTTCACTTTTCAAACAATAATTGTGTGGATTATGATTAGAACAAAGCTTGTGAATTGTGAGATGCTGGAGATAATACATCTTTTTATATCAGAGTAACTTTTATGTTATAGGATGTTTAGTGTGATGATTGACACATCTGATCATGTCTGTATTTCAGTGTTCCACATGTGTTTGTTATCTGCTGTGGTTTCCAACATCTATGACATATGACTAAACATGATGATGCCATCTTGTGGATTCTCAAGAACAACAGACACAATGGGATGACATTTACATTTACATTTATTCATTTCGCAGACGCTTTTATCCAAAGTGATTTATTACACTGAAATGCGTAAGTAACCTGTGCCATGTGGAATCTATATAAGTGTATCACAAACTCATTTACTGTAACAAAAGTTTTTTGTACCATAACTTTTATAATTGAATGCTTTATTCAAACAAGTTGTTTCATTCAAAAGCTTATATTAAACAAATATCTCCCAGGACATCACTTTGTCCAGTAGTATTTGACATGTGTCAGTGTCATCTACAGGTGTCAATAGCAGAGAAGAAACAAATAATCTTCAATTCCGTCTCCGTCTCATCATGACAATAGTTGTACGATATTCTAAGATTAAAAACCGTTAGTATGATATTAATATTGATGGTCACTGTTGATTTATCTTTGTTCTCGGAGCTGAATCAGAAACTGAATAAAGATCGACTGAATTCTGAACACATTGAAGTGAGAAAGCTCAGTGTTGCTTTTAAACAAGAGGAAAAATAATAGATGTCCATCTATAAACACAAGTGAACTGTTAATGTGATGTTATAAAGGAAACGTCTTGTTTCCAAACTTAAACAATTGGCTATACTTTAATATATAAAAATCTTGAAGCCCTGTAAAAAAACATTGTAAGGGTGTTCATTCAAATATTACAAGAACCATTAGCATTTTTTTCATTACAATTACAAAATGTATATTTATTTATAGCATTATTTTCAATAGGATTGAACCTCCCACTAATAGAATTTATACCACACCACACATTTTCAATAAACAGAATACACTTCAAAGACGCGAATAGAAACTGTGTAAACCATGCATGTGGAATAGACGCACACTTATTTAAGTTTATTTTTCTATGTATTTGGCAGAAGCTTTTATCCAAAGCGACTGACATTGCATTATACATTTTACATCTGATTTGAGTATTTGCAATCCCTAACATCAAACCCATGCATATATATATATATATATATATATATATATATATATATATATATATATATATATATATATATATATTAATACAGTACATTGTGCCATTTTGTCAAAGATGTTTTTTAGAGTGTACAGGAAATATTTTTATTAGAACTAAAGAAATGTTACAAAGAATCTCATGTCTCAGTCTTTCAACACTTCAACACATGCACATTTTTATCTTAATATTTCAGAAAGACACTTCAAGGCCCTGGATCCTTCCTCTTATTTTTCCTTTTGACTCAAAGTTCGTGAAAGTATAAATAGAAGGTCTATGTCATTTGAAATGCTGTGGCAGTGTTTGTGATTATTCATATTTTATGGCCTGTCCTGTATAAATGGCTTAGAACTGTGCTTCTCTAACTCTGACCCTGGTTTGACATGAACGGGTGAACTTTTGTACGATCATGGTTAAAGAATATTCTCAGATTTGACTTTTGCTTAATATCAAATATAAATGAAGATTCACAACTGAAGGTGTATTTTACACTTTTTTTCGATCCGCGCCGTCTATTTCAAGTACATTTTAGATAAAAATGATCAAGATTGACTTAAGAAAATCTATATGGTTTCAAATCTATCACTGCGAGAAGAAAGACCGACTGTTATTCTGCTGTGTTTTCTGATATGAATCAGATCTTTAGGGTTTATTTCTGGTTTGGAGATCAGAGGAGGCTTTTTGAACCACTTCCAATGAAACTCCTACATAACATGAAATCATACACATTTCTATACTGTAGGAATCATCTTTCACATCATGACCTCTATTCTATATTCCGAATAGTTGTGCTATATGTTAATTTGATGTTGAATAATAGTTTATGTAACTCTGTTTGGATGGAATTTCTTCCTTTTTTGACTCAAAAGTGCTGCGTTCATGGGGAAAATGGGTTTAAGGATAGACAATGTTCTGCACTGAAATATAATAATGAACATTTCATGTCTGATTCTTCTCACTTTAGTTATATAAACACATCAGAATTACAGCAACACGACTAGGAGTTGAAATCTTTCTTTTTGCAGTGATTTAACGTCAATATATTTTGCATTGTGGTGTTTTGCAGAACTTGGAGCATTTGAACTGTTGGAATAGAAAAGCATGATTTAATCTTTCTTCTTTTCTAATAACCCCAGTAATTCTCCAGTGACCAATTCATCCATTTGTCAGATATTGTGACGCATAAGTCACAGGAATGTGACCTCTGGATTTAACTCATTTGGTGGGTAATGAACACACACGCTTGGCGCAGTGGACATCACTGCCGTGCCCGGGTAGAGAACGGGGGGTTAGGTGCTTTGCTCAAGGGCACGTCAGTCATTACCTGTCGGCTCTGAGAATCGAACCTGTGACCTTGTGATCACAAGATCGACTCACCACTGGGTCATGACTGCCCCAAGAGAAAATATATATGTATATTTACCTTATGTTATAGGACACGCAAAAATGGTTGTTGGAAGAAAATCTATGTGGCCTACGGTACTAACTGAGAATAATGTTACACATTAGACATAAAAAAGTATACGTTTTAACTTCCAAAATCTTTTCTTGAGAAAAATCTTAGGAAAAACACAAAAAAAAGGTGCTTAAAGCCTTTCTTGAGATCTGTTTTAGCACATTAATCCATAATAGTTCTCCTAAAATACAATATACAAGTGATGTTAGAAAAACATCTGTTGTCCATTCAACCATATGATTAAAATCTGCTAAAGAAAGCGTGAAGTGAAGTGATTCAAATAAAATGTATATTTAAATACATTATCTTGCAGTGAGTGTAAATGATGTACAAACACTTAATAAATTAGTTAGGACGACATGTATTTTCATCGCTGGACCGCTTTAACATCTTATGATTTATTCTTACATACATCACAGATACTCACTCATATTATACGTTGAACTTACAATCTTAAATCATTAAAAAATCATTTTTATGTCAATATTCATGTCTATTTTCTAGTAAGAATGATGCTGAAGTGACTTTGAAGGGTTCAGAATCGGTCACTGTCCATAAGATGGAGCCAGACACATGTCTATTATCCACACAAGGCTGAAACCAGAGTTTATACAGAAGAATTATATAGATGCTGTATATATTTACAGGTTATATAAAGTATTTCATACAATTTAAATGGGTTAGGACAGACTTTATTAAAAAAGAAATCTTGGATTGGATCAAATGGCAATACATAGAAGTGTAGTGTTTGTATTTTAGACATCACCTCGAGACAGACTTTAGGAAAAAGCCACTCTTTCCTTTTTAAGCTTTAATAAATAGTTTTGAAGGTTCACCTGTATCCATCACAGCACATGACAGTCTAAGGAATAATTACTGTACAATCATCATATTTACATCTGATGCACAACATTATGGCCATTTTCTCGTAACATGATTTCACCTACAGTTGAAACACATCCGCAGATATTCACACGACATTATTGTAAGCGTCTGTATTATTGTGTTGTAACAATGTCACTTTATTGTTCTAGTCCATCTTGTAGAAAAGTACAATATTTGTTTTTCTTCATCTTCACAACATTAACACTAAAGTGTCGTTTAATGGACCTACGGCCCACATAAATCTTAGTAAACGAGATTGAATACGTTTGTAATCTTTCCTTCATTATTTCCGTACGATACACAATCATTTTATTGACAAAATAAACAACCAGATCCTTTCCTTTATGGTCCACCGTTACACATATTTACATATATCCACATATATCCACATACTTACATTTGCTTCATATTGAAAAGATCGTTAGCCCCTTATTCCCATGTGAGAAGATTTCATTGTTCAAAACCAAAAATGGTAAAGTAAAAAAATATAGTCGAATTCAATAAAGCACACACCACATCCACACATTTCCAGAATGGCAAACGACAACGACAAAAAAGCCCCAACGTATAGAAATACTGGCTTTGGCACTTAAGCGATGAAATGTCAACAAACACTTCATAAAGCAGCTTTATATTTTCACATTTGTCCAGCCGTCAGACAGCTTCTGCGGACGTCTCGGCCGAAACCGACATGGTGAGTTTGGCTATTTTCACAGTGGTCTTGACACAGCTCTCGGCCGCTCGGCCGGCGACAATGTGTTGATGTCTGTTCTGACAGTCCGACTCCAGGCTGTTGTCCAGCTGAAGAGGTGTGCTGGAGACGCTCCGGCAACCCTGACAGGTGGTGAGGAAGGCCCGCCGCAGGTCTTTACTCCTCAGAGCGTAGATGATAGGGTTGACGGTGGAGTTGAGCAGTGTGAGCATACTGCAGAACGCAAACACCGTCTTAATGTTGTCGTCCATCCTCCAGAACAGATCGTACACCATGATGCCCAAGAGAGGTCCCCAGCAGATCACCAGCACCACCAGAATCAGCACCAGCGTCTTGGCCAGCCGGATGTCCATGCGGGCCTGATCCGGCCTAGCCGTGAGGACCTTTGTGCCGTCGGACGAGTGCACCACCAGGCTCTTCTGTGACGTGCGCCGCAGCATCCTCACCGCATGGTGGTGAGCCTTCCACAGGATGTACATGTAGGCGTAGATGATGAATATGACAAGGACACTAGTCACGCCGATCCAGAACATCAGGTAGGTCTCGTCAATCAGCGGGAAAATGTCCGAACACACCGAGTTGAGCCGTTTGCAGTTCCAGCCCAACAGCGGCAGTACAGCGATGATCACAGAGATGGCCCACATCATGCAGAATGCGACCACCGCCTTGTTGCGCGTCACAATCCGTCTGTATGCCAGCGGCCGGTGGATGGACACGTAACGGTCGATGGCGGTGAGGAAGAGGCTCCCAACAGAGGCGGTGAAGGAGGCTGTCACGCCACCCAGTTTGAACAGGAACACGTTGGGACTGTCCTTGCGGTGAAAGACGTGAAAGTCCAAGAAGCTGTAGACGAAGATCACGCTGCCCAGCAGGTCTGCGATGGCCAGGCTGCCGATGAAATGATAGGATGGCCGACAGCGGAGGGTGCGGGACTGCAGGATCACACACAGAACCACCAGGTTCTCCAGAACGGTGAAAGTGCCCAGCGTCAGAGAGAGCACGGCCACAGCCAGCTGTTGACTCGGCGTCAGAATCATGAAACATTCCATGTCCATAAAGTTCTCGCCGCACTGCAGGCTGCTTCCGTCCTCCCCCAGGCTCCAGTTCCCGAATCCATCCGAGCTGTTGGTGGGATATGGCTGGACACCCCTGAGGATTAGCTCCTCATCGGGTCCCACTTTATCAGAGAAGGAACTCCGGCGGTAAGCCGACGGAAGCTTGTGTGCAGGGTACACATCCCCTTTGGAAAACACGCCGCCTGCGATCTGCTCGTCGTAGCCGATGTCGTTGGAACCCAGGAACTGTATTCCGGACGTGATGGTTCTGAACGTGCTTTCTGCTACTCCGTCCAGAACAGCCTTGACGTTGGACTTTGAGGCGGGGAACAGCATGATCGAGCTTGATGGGAAACCTAATGGATGACAAGGAGAGAAACGTTGGTTGAAACAATAGTGTGCGATGTAGGTCTCCTTATAGACAGCAGACATTGAGCTCTGGATCCACGCATGGCTGAGCTTGTGGATAAAAGCCCATTCGGTCAAGCTCAATGCGTACGGCAGTTTGTCCTGCGTGGACGGCTACCTTGGGATTCTTAGGCTAAGAGACGGCCTCTGAATAATTGATACCAGCCGACCGACAGCATTATTCACACGGTTAATTCCAGAATCAATCTAAAACCCTTCACAGTTCACTCTCAGTTTTAGATTCAGTCATATACACACGAATCCAATCCCAGTTTGACAGACAAATCTGAGAAATGAATGTAAAATGTTATCTTCACTATAGTAAACTGTAGGAAATGATACAATCCATCGTTGATGCATACTACAGTATTGATTATAGCATATTGATTTCCTGTTACAGACACTATGGAATACGGTAATAAAATCACTTCGGGATCTACACATCGTTATTTTCATGTCGGCAAACTGTAAAAAACAAATCATGAAATCTATTTGTATTAAATGACCATATTATTGTTCCAAACCTCGTAACTGCATTATTAATAAAAATCTGTTCATCATATTTCATCAGTCAAAAAAGAACACATTTTATTATAGTTAAAATGAGCTAAAGAGATAATAAACAGTTAAGCAAAGAACATTTATTACATGGTTTGTAACTTTTCTTATCTTAGAGACAGATGAACTACCCGACAGCTCCAGAACACAAGTGCAGATCTTTAAACTCAAATGAGACTTTACATTTCATTCCTCTAGATTTCACTGTTGCAAAGCGGCTCTACAGAATCAGGATCAACCAAAGAGACGGAAAACCAGAAAAGGTTTACCTTCACATCGCTCGGGCAGGTGTTTCTCACAGATCCTGGAGAGATGAGGATTTAAAGATGCAGTAAAGATGCTGAAGCTGGAGAGAGATGACCCTGGAGAGATGGAGAGAGATGATGCTGTAAAGATGCTGAAGCTGGAGGGAGATGATGCTGTAAAGATGCTGAAGCTGGAGAGAGATGACCCTGGAGAGATGGAGAGAGATGATGCTGTAAAGATGCTGAAGCTGGAGAGAGATGACCCTGGAGAGATGGAGAGAGATGATGCTGTAAAGATGCTGAAGCTGGAGGGAGATGATGCTGTAAAGATGCTGAAGCTGGAGAGAGATGCCGGAGTGATAACTGAACCTCCCTTCAGATGTTCATGTCTCATGTGAAGTGTTGAACACACTGAGATGTTCTTGTGCTGTGTGCGCATCATATATGACGAGCTCGGGTCACATGACCACACTCACATGCACGAGCATCTTTACTGTGAGGACACGTGCTTCCTGCTGGGGTTTAATATCTGAATCTCTAGAACACACATGAATAAAGTACAGGACTGAAGATGACATGTTCACACACGAGAACTTTCACAAACAACACACACACGAGAACACATGATCCACGTGTGTCACAGAAATAACGGAACGTTTATAACTAAACTGTAAGTAAATGCTCGACACTCTGACACTTTCTACACAAATAAACATTATAAATCCAACACAACATTTTACAGAAAAAACATTACAAAACAACACAACTTTTTAAACAAAAAACATTACAAAAACAACACAGCTTTTTACACAAAAACATTACAAAAACAACACAACTTTTTACACAGAAAACATTACAAAAACAACACAACTTTTTACACAAAAACATTACAAAAACAACACAACTTTTACACAAAAAACATTACAAAAACAAAACAACTTTTTAAACAAAAAACATTACAAAAACAACACAACTTTTACACAAAAAACATTACAAAAACAACACAACTTTTTACTCAAAAAACATTACAAAAACAAAACAACTTTTACACAAAAACATTACAAAAACAACACAACTTTTTACTCCAAAAACATTACAAAAACAACACAACTTTTTACACAAAAACATTACAAAAACAACACAACTTTTTACACAAAAACATTACAAAAACAACACAGCTTTTTACACAAAAAACATTACAAATCCAACACAACTTTTTACAGAAAACATTACAAAAACAACACAACTTTTTACACAAAAACATTACAAATCCAACACAACTTTTTACACAAAAAACATTACAAATCCAACACAACTTTTTACTCCAAAAACATTACAAAAACAACACAACTTTTTACATAAAAACATTACAAAAACAACACAACTTTTTACACAAAAACATTACAAAAACAACACAGCTTTTTACACAAAAACATTACAAAAACAACACAACTTTTTACATAAAAACATTACAAAAACAACACAACTTTTTACACAAAAACATTACAAAAACAACACAACTTTTTACATAAAAACATTACAAAAACAACACAACTTTTTACACAAAAACATTACAAAAACAACACAACTTTTTACACAAAAACATTACAAAAACAACACAACTTTTTACACAAAAAACATTACAAAAACAACTCAACTTTTTACTCCAAAAACATTACAAAAACAACTCGAAAAACTTTACAAAAACAACACAACTTTTTGCACAAAAAATTACAAAAACAACACAACTTTTTAGACAAAAATATTTCAAATCCAACACAACTTTTGCACAAAAATCATTACAAATCCAACACAGCTTTTTACACAAAAAACATTACAAAAACAACACAACTTTTTACACAAATAAACATTACAAAAACAACACAACTTTTTACACAAAAAGCATTACAAAAACAACACAACTTTTTACACAAAAAAACATTACAAAAGCAACACAACTTTTTACACAAAAACATTACAAAAACAACACAGCTTTTTACACAAAAAAACATTACAAAAGCAACACAGCTTTTTACACAAAAAACATTACAAAAACAACACAACTTAAAACACACAAGTTTTATATTATTTATTTATTTATTTAACTGTACAACAAAGGTAAAGAAGGTAATATTTGTTGTAAAACTATGATAATATGATTTTCATAAAAATACTACTAATAATAATAATAAACAAATACAACAATAAATCATTGGTATGTTTCTAATTCTTACTCCCATTTTGTATTAAAAAAGTAGTTTGTGTTTGCATTTATTGATAATTTACAATGATCTGACATTCTAATTCTTAGAGTGAAACTGGTGACAAATAACGTCCTGCTTTCCATCAGACAATACTTCATGAAACATTGTTTTAATGTCTGATGGTAATGATGACATCATAATGATCAAAGTGATATGGGGAGGTGAAGCCTCAGAACCGCAACATCTTGACACCGGTGTACCTCAGGGCTAAGTTCTTGGACCGTTGCTCTTCTCGATCTACATGACATCACTGGGATCAGTCATTCGTAAGCATGGCTTCTCCTACCACTGTTATGCGGATGACACGCAACTCCACCTTGCGTTTCAACCCGAAGATCAGACGATTTCGACCCGAGTCTCAGCATGTCTGAGCGACATCTCCCTCTGGATGAAGCAACACCACCTACAACTTAACCTTGCGAAAACGGAACTTCTTGTCATCCCTGCCGACTCGAAGACTCGTCACGATCTCTCTATCCAACTAGGAGCATCAACCATTTTGCCCTCCAGGTCTGCGAGAAACTTGAGAGTAATCATCGATAATCAGCTCAACTTCACAGATCATGTTGTTGCGACTGTCAGATCCTGCAGATTCATGCTTTACAACATCAGGAAGATCAGACAGTTTCTCACAGAACACTCCACACAAATCCTGGTTCAAGCTCTGGTCCGGTCCAGGCTAGACTACTGCAATGCGCTGCTTGCTGGACTCCAGATGTGCACAAATAAACCTCTGCAGATGATTCAAAATGCAGCGGCAAGAGTGGTGTTCAAGGAACCAAGAAGGACCCATGTAACACCTCTCTTCATAAAACTACATTGGCTTCCTGTAGCAGCCCGCATTGAACTTAAATGTCTTCTTATTGCCTACAAGACCACCACCGGTTCAGCATCCAGTTACCTTAACTCACTAATGCAAAGATATAGACCCTCAAGATCTCTGCGCTCCGCAAATGAGCTGAGACTTGTGGTGCCAGCTCAAAAGGGTAAGAAATCTCTCTCTCGAACGTTCTCTGCTTCAGTTCCTCGATGGTGGAACGATCTGCCTCTGGCTTCACGCTTGTCAGACTCGATCTCTATCTTCAAAAAACTCCTAAAAACTCATCTTTTCCGGCTACACCTAACTCACTAACTCACTTCTTTTCTAACTACTCACTCTATCAAAAAAATGGGATGTGCTGGGATGTGGAGATGATGTCTTAAAAAACAAATAATAAACCTCAACATAGTCTTATTAAAATAAGTTGTCATGTGTTGTGTGTTTGTTGTAAACTTGCTGAAGAGTTTACCATTTTGTGTATGTCTGAAGTTTGTTTGACTGTCTTCAGTTCTAATGTCATATTTCATTTCTTTTTTTTTGCTTGCATCAGCATTAAAATCTATTTTACAAATGTTTGAACCTGAAAGTAACGGCGTGTGAGGTCACACTTAAAGGCCCAGTTTGTGGAACTCGTCCCTCTCTTCTGAAGCACTATGGTGACTGTCAGAGGACAAAGATGACATCGTGTTTTACTTGCTGAAAGAAACATAAAACACAAAAGACAACAACCGACGCTATGCTTATTACAATGAGCAAAACTGCTTCTTAAAACGTTTCTTCATCGTTCTTGTGCCATGTAGTGATGTCAAATGTTTTTAACATTGTAAAAAAGGGATTAATTAATAAACTTATGGATTACATTAATGAATGAATTCACTCTCTTTGGGCATGTATTTTATAATGAATGCGATTTAATTTTAAACTGAAACATTGCCAGTAAATTGTTAATGGCTACAAACAATGTAAAACAGTTATATCCTCATGACTTTCAGTTTTGTATGTTTCCTTCTTCAGTAGAGAGGGAGAGAGACGAGGTCAATGGTGGGGATGGATTAATGACATTGGATCATGTTGAATCAACAATGTGATGTAACTTGTATGCACAATATTTTTCATTGCTTTTTGATTAAATGCTGAACACAGCCTATTATTAGATTTATGTGCTATAAAAAAGGCTGTACAAAAACACTTTGAACACTTCATACTTACTGCATGCGTTGAGTCTTTCTCTCTGGTTTCGGTATTTGTAGAGATATAACCTTTGATCGTTTCAAACCTTTCACGTTGAAGTTCTTCACACCTCGCTGGTCATTACTACTGATTACTGCAACTCCCATTCATAAGTAAATGATATTTATTAAAATGACATCAATATTGTGTCACGTAAAACTGATTTAAATCAATATAAAAAATATGTAGAATATAGGTGTGCATATGTTTTTTTGGGATGTTTGCAGTGACCTATATGAACACTTCATGTGTTTAGTTGTTGTGCCAAACATTATTTGGTGAGGTGAGTTCCAGATGTTCACCGCTGTGTATCTTCTACAGTATATTTGTTTCAATAAATGTCTCTGTGAGTCATCTAAACATTAAAAACACACATGATTAATAAGGACTGATTTAACATTATAAGAACCAACTGGGAAACCTCGCGTGTGTGCTATTGAAGAAAGATGATGAAGAAAGATCTCTGACAAATAAAAATTCTGCCATCATTTAGTCCCCTTCATCTTTAAAGATGATATTTGGAAAACGAGTTTATAACCCAACAACAATGAATGACACAAAACCCGGGAGACATTTCTCTAGATATCTTCTTTATTGGTGAGCTATGTCCTTGGATGTAGTTTGTTTTTAGATGATGTTGTTGATCGGTAGTGTATGGATTTAAAACCTCATGCCATCTGTCCCTCAGAAAACCACATCACAACACACTGTCCTGTAATTCTGTCCAAGTGCCTCGCTGTCCTGATATAAAACATACAAACACCTTAATAATAATGATCACATACTTTGCTGTCATGGCAACTGGATTATTATTAATGAGATGCTTTATCCTTATGGCAGTGAAGGAGACGTGCTCTTTGATGCAGTGAAGTGGGCAGAGAAATGACCTAAGTGCCCAAATTAACTTCGTAATGATGTCAAGATGCCTCACAGACACACACACACACACACACACACACACACACGCACACACACACACACACGCACACACACACACACACGCACACACACACACGCACACACACAAATCAACTATACATCTGCTGTCTTCTTTCCTCTCTCGGCAATTCTAATGACATGTTTACTGTTTGTTTGTTTGTTTGTTTGTTTGTTTGTAAGCAAAGCAATTACAACAAAAAACAAACAAATATAAATGTGAAAATGTGATCATGCCCGACAGAATATTCCCAGATGAATTCTCTTCGACATCCCCTATATATTAATCAGAATAAAAAGAGGGCATAAGGAAACTTTTGTTTGCCAATCATTTGTGTTTCAAAATCTCACAAAGGTGTAAAACTGAGCTCAGATTTGTGACGTCTGCAAACAAAGGTCAATATTATTAAAGCTCTAACTTCAACTCAATCATTTCTTATAAAACTTAACTCAAATTTAAGTTCTTTTTCATTCATTCATCCCTCCAGAATCTTAATGGTTTGATCATTTTTCACAGTTGTTGCTGCTCAACATTGGTCAAAAGACATGTGATCATACAGGCCATGTGACAAAGAGAACATTGATGATGTGGTGACATGCACACTGTACAGCCACACTATATCAGAGATGCTATTAAATGACATCAAAGGATTAAATATATTACTTTACAATGACATATGAAGAATTCTTATGAAGAATGTTTTAATCCAGAGTAAGTCTGCTTCTGAACAAAATGTCTTTTTCTTCAACACCTCAGTGAAAAAAACCCATCAAACCATTCAGATGTTCAGTTTTCTGTGGTGAGGATCTTTCACATGAGTACACATGAATCTGGGGTTTTGGAAGAGGTGTAAATCTCTCTCTCCGAGTACCCGTTACATCAGAATCTCACCATCTTCTCCAACATGCTGAGAGGAGGGCCACCTGCTCCGGACTCTCCTCCAAATAACACAACACAAGATATACTCGACATCTTCATGACACCACATCACAGAAGGGTGCCTTTCATCTATTTGTAACTGTCACAAATTCATAAAATGTTGTGTGATTTAGTTTGTGTTTATTATTTTATAAGAAAGGATGATGACACATTAAACAGCTCTACAATATAAGGAAAAGTTTTATTGAATAGTCAAAAAAGGCTCATGTCATCTCAGGGATTGGTTTTGGAGGAATGCGCTTGGGAAAACAGAAATCATCTCTAAAACTAAAACTGAACATTATTCTGCAGGTGAAGTCATTATCGCTGAAAAACACTTTGATGAATATTCCAATCCAGCAAGGAGCCGGAAATGTGTTTATGAAGTTTCATAGATTCATTTCTACGTCATGTAGAATGTTTGTCCTCTCTGTTACTCTCTATCAGCCACATTTAGCCTGAGCAGACGCTTGGTTCCCCTCTCCCTGTGTGTTTAAATCATCTGGATGAGCTTTCAGAGACATCATAAAGTCGTGATATTGCCTGCAATCAAAATCAAATCACCACCAACATGTAGATCAGCCAGAGCCAGCTTCATAGCGTCACAATTTAGACATTAATCTCTGGAAACAATTCTAACTAGCAGGAGAATGAGAGAGAGAGAGTCACGAATGTCAGGTGTGACTCACCCCTCCAGGGATGCCAGATAATGTCATCTCACATGTGTGGATCTTAATATTGTAAACACTAAATGAGACGCAGCAGTCATAACAAAATGTGGAAGAGAGCGTCACAATTTCTTTGCGTCCAGTGTGTGGGTGTTGACTTGAAATACGGCAGATGCATTAACATTGACAAGGAATGATATTTTACACGACCAAAACACAACTGTCACATATTCAGCATTACAAACAGAAGAGACTATAAACCATCTCAATACTCAGATTCTAGAAATACTGTTTATATGGGTCATTTTATAGTCCAGAGAGGACAGACTTTAGATCTTACTGAGTAACAGAGAGGAGGGTAACAGAGAAGAGCGTAACAGAGAGGACAGTAACAGAGAGGACTGTAACAGAGAGGACGGTAACAGAGAAGACAGTAACAGAGAAGACCGTAACAGAGAAGACCGTAACAGAGAGGACAGTAACAGAGAAGACATTAACAGAGAGGACAGTAACAGAGAGGACAGTAACAGATAGGACAGTAACAGAGAGGACAGTAACAGAGAAGACAGTAACAGAGAAGAAAGTAACAGAGAGGACAGTAACAGAGAAGACAGTAACAGAGAGGACAGTAACAGAGAAGACAGTAACAGAGAAGACAGTAACAGAGAAGACAGTAACAGAGAAGACCGTAACAGAGAAGACGGTAACAGAGAGGACGGTAACAGATAGGACAGTAACAGAGAGGACAGTAACAGAGAAGACAGTAACAGAGAAGACAGTAACACAGAAGACCGTAACAGAGAAGAAAGTAACAGAGAGGACAGTAACAGAGAAGACAGTAACAGAGAGGACAGTAACAGAGAAGACAGTAACAGAGAAGACAGTAACAGAGAAGACAGTAACAGAGAAGACAGTAACAGAGAAGACGGTAACAGAGAAGACGGTAACAGAGAGGACGGTAACAGAGAGGACGGTAACAGAGAGGACGGTAACAGAGAGGAGAGTAACAGAGAAGAAAGTAACAGAGAAGACCGTAACAGAGAGGACAGTAACAGAGAAGACCGTAACAGAGGACAGTAACAGAGAGGAGAGTAACAGAGAAGAAAGTAACAGAGAAGACCGTAACAGAGAAGACCGTAACAGAGAGGACAGTAACAGAGAGGACAGTAACAGAGAAGACCGTAACAGAGGACAGTAACAGAGAGGACAGTAACAGAGAAGACCGTAACAGAGGACAGTAACAGAGAGGACAGTAACAGAGAAGACAGTAACAGAGAGGACAGTAACAGAGAGGACAGTAACAGAGAGGACAGTAACAGAGAAGACAGTAACAGAGAAGACAGTAACAGAGAGGACCGTAACAGAGAGGACAGTAACAGAGAGGACAGTAAACATTTTGGGCATAAAACTGTAGAGCACACGGTTAAAACACATTTTCATACACTTCAGTTTTAATAAAATATCACAATAAAAACTGTGTATTGTTGAAAAAACACTTATCTAAATAAAGAAAAGAGATTTTTATGCTTCAATCAAGAGCAGAATGAGGTACTTTAGGAAACTGAACAGCTAAAATAAATAAGTAAACCCTTTCTTCAAGGTCATTTTACTTTAAATAAGTATTAATACTACATCCCATTGGCATGAGGTGTACCTTGCAATTATATATTCACCCTTATATGAAATATGTAAATCAATTCACCACCAAATAAAAGCGCTGACAGGTCAACATCTCTTTGTTTCTTTCAATCATAAAGCTAAGCTAAGATTTAAGATGTGATATACCCCTACTTATGCATATAGAAGTGATGTTTATGAGTTTTATTTTACGTTATTGCTTTAAAAGATCTTTTATCCAAAACAATCCAAAATAACAAACTCTATAAAAGAAGAAAACAAATGCATCGCTCCATTCTTCCTCTTTATTCTTTAAATAAGAGCGGGTCTCAACACTCAATGTCGAAACTCTGAACAATGTTATTCATTTTAAATAGATTCACTCAGAAGTGACGTCAGAAAGCAAAACGTTCTCCAAAAGTCTCTTCCCTCTCGCGCGGAGGGTTTCTGGAATAAAAAAATATGCATGACTTCTATTGTGTTGTGGTATTATGGGATGCTGAGATTGGGTCTCTTTGGTGGCGGTGGAGGCATGAGCTCGGAGTCGGCCGGGTGTTTGCGTGACTGCATGTGAGCGCATCGGTCCAGAAACTCAAACAGGATCTCTTTCGTGACGGGATGCTGGATGCTGTTGCACACGGCTGTCAGGAGAACACAACATGAAACCTTACGCTGAATCAGATCTGAATTAACATGTGAAGGTAACATGAATGATGATGAACCTCACCCATGGCCGTGTCATATGAGTTGGGGAAACTCTTGTCCACCCGCTGTCTCATAAACACCCAGCTGTTATTCACAAACGTACACTCGATGATTTTACTGTCATACTGTTTCAGATCCTTTGTCACCTGAAGAAAGAAAATCAAAACTTAAATCTCAATGCTTCAAAGAAAACAGCAGCATCCATTAAATATGAGTAAATATGACCCCGAACTATATGAATCAGCGGATAATCTAGTATCATATCGAAGGAGAAATATAATATCGATGCATCTCTATGTTGACTGATTCTAGCAGTGTTGGGAAGGTTCATGAGTTATGGATTAAAAATGACACAGTTTACATGTTAAAAGCAGTGGAAGTGTTTAATTATTTTATTAAAGAGGAAAGAAAGTCTTCTTTAAAATCCACTCAAAATTAAAATGGGATTAAATGCACCACACCACACCAGAACAGACCAGAAACTCAACAGAAATATTGCATGATTGGGTTTGTATGCTTTCAGCAATCTCATTTGTCATTATCATCAACCATAAACTAAAAAGATCAATATTAACCAGCACAAACTCTTTCCTGGTCAGGAAATAAATGTCTGTATTCTCTCTGGCACTGAATGAGTCTGGATCTCACATGAACTGTCTGCATTTCTCTGCTTGTTAAGTATCTGGCAGCGTGTTCTTATCCCGGCTCCGTTTACGAAGTTCTTGTAGTTCAATTTCAGCAGCAACACAAGGAAAACGGAGAACACTTGGCCGAGAAGGAAAAGCAGAAAGATAAAGAGAATGTATTCTGGTGGATCCACGGCAGGTTGCTGTGCGTGGGAGGAAAAGAGCTGGCAGTAAAGCCGCCCCCTTCTGGGCCTGTTGGCATGATGGGATGAGTAAATACCCCCACCGTATAATTCTCAAGCATACACTTACACAACAAGACAATATCTCAAGGTTTCATGACCTCAACGATCTTCAATCGCACCAAAAACACTGAACAACTCGCAGAACCGAGTGATGTTGGGTCTAATTAATACACGGAAAGTTATTGTCTAGATGAATAGACAGCTTTACAGGGATTATTGGGTTTTTATCAGGCACGGGACATGATGCTCCTGTTAGTTTTGGATCTGACCGTTTCCACACCCCAGTCTCTCTCTCTTGAAGTGTTGGCAGACATTTACAACCACACCACACGGCGACTTACACAGCCAAACCACCCGTCGCAGCTCAACACTGCCAAGCACCTTCTTTCATTTCCACCATAATACACTAACTGGCAATAAAACATGTAAGCGAATACTATTTAATGAGATAAACAATCAGAAACATGAAATATAACTTCTAAAGAAAGCTGCTCCAACATGTCTCGTAATGTCATCATTATATTTCAATCAATAATTCACTTTGTGGACAGTATTAAAGATTTCAAGATTATATTTCACAGAATGTTCTTTACAGGTTTATGTTAGAGTCAATCTGTTTTACATCTTTGCAGATTATGTAAGTCTTTGATATTTTAATGTTTGCAAGTTCTGTGGAATTATTTACATTGGATAAGAAAGGAACATGTTTAAACTATAGAAAAGAAGACAACACATAGGTGTCATACTATTCATACTAAACTTTCATAAGATTCATACTAAACTCTCTGAAGTAAAAAGCTTGTAAGTCTTTAACTTAAAAGTAAAATGTAAGTCCATGAATGCAATAATCTTTTGAAGGGTTCAGACTGTCCACAATGATGATAGGGAGCAAAAGATGAAGTGGGCGCTTTTATTAATGCTCCTGTCTCGCGCAATAGTTTTTCAATATTAATTATATGTTTAGTTAGGGAGACAGTTCTGGCATTTCAGGCAATAAAACTTTGCAGATAAAAAAAAATAAAGACAAATATCAATCAAGCATTTGTAAACAGGAGAGATTGTATTTTTACTTAGCATGTGTATTTTTCATTTTCTACCTCTTATTTTCTCAGTATTTATACTTAAATTTATATTATACTTATTATTCATAATATGTTTCTTTTGAATTCTTGTATTTGTATTATATGTGTACAGTATTTATTCTGTTTGTACAGTTTAAGTATTTAAAAATGTATTCTTTAGTTTTTACACATGAATCAGAAACAGATACTGTGATAGTTATTAGTTACTAACACACACACACACACACACACACACACACACACACACACACACACACACACACACACACACACACACACACACACACACACACACACACACACACACACACACACACACACACACGACATGCTTTGAGAGGGGAAATCTCTTGCGCATCTGGATGATGTGACGGCAGTCATTATAAACCAGAACACCCACAACACATCAGATTATTGGTGGAGAGGAGACAGAGTGATGATCAATGCATGGATAGAGATCAATATTACCAGGATGCTGAGGTTTTTCCAAGGGCATCCTAGTGTTTACATCTCATGTAACTAACAGTTTAGTGTTCCGGTTACTATACCGGGGTATTAGAACTCACACAGACCACAGGATGAGCGTCCCATACTGACCTCAATAACACATCACTAACCTGATGTATCTAAGACGTCTCAGGTACTGACCAGTCTCAACCCAGCTTTGCTCCAGTGGGCATCCAGGACACAGCGTAACATGACTGCCATTTCAAACAATCTGTATATTATTCCTTTAAATGTAATGTAAGTATTGATATCATTTCACTTAATGGGGAACAGGTGGATGTGTTGTGCAGCGCGGCATGAATTGGCAGTTCTTTATTTTAGTTGCGTTGTTTTGTTTCTCATCAGAGAGTGTATATGAAAATCACAGAAATGTTACTGGCCGTTTTCCCTCTGGCCGACTCTGACGCACTCGAAAGGATTCAAGAAGCGAGTCTACAGGACTCATGGCTTCAGGCAACATACAGAGAGATGTTTTTAACAGTTCAGAACACTCTTGAGTTATGTTCGGAGGTATCTAAACTAAAACAACATCCTTAAACAAACCATCAGCTTTAAATATACAACAACACATTATGTGTTGGTTTATCATCAACATTATCACATGCAACACTCAAATAAATACACATCACTCACATCACACACAGAAACTGATTACAACACTTCATCCTGATGCTTCATCTGTCACGCTCGACCACGTTTCCTCACTGAGCTCAGCACAATGCAGTCGGGTTTACATGTGCAAGATAGCAACTAATGTATGAGAGCGTATTAAAAGTGGACGGAAGACATAAGCACAGGTGTTAGTCAATGTTTGTCTCACCTTCATTTGGGCAAAGGGCCTGTCGTAGCTGCCCACATAGAGAAGACCAACCATCTGCGGGATGAGTCTGGAGAAAGAGCAAAGAAAATATGATGAAGAGAGGAGGACAAAAGCAACTCGGTGATGGATACTGTCATATAATTATCCTTAAGAATAAGAGCTTCTTTCAAACTGTCGAGAGTCAGCCTGGAGTCCCAAACAAAAAGACACACGGGACATCAGGTGCGAGAGAGCCGAACCATCCATCACACATGATTCATTGACATTGAAGAGAATATTGTGTAAGATGCCAGTGACATAAGTCGAGACACTGACAGAATTAAAGCAGAGGTATATATGAAATATATTCAATGAATGAGATTATGATGATGTCAGTGAAGCGGGGGGGGGCATCATTGTACACGTTTACTGACCCGTATATGTGTTTATAAATAAACAAATTAAAATCACATCTGTTTGTCAGCAGATATCAGTAATGTTGGTGTGTGTTTTCGCCAGAAGAGCGAGGAGCAAAAGTGATTTCTGCTTTATATTCATGGAGGGTATTGAACTTCACGAAGCAAAGTTTTACGACTGTAAAGGTGAGATTCAGAGTCAAGTCTGAAGCTGTCATCAGACGTCAGGAGAAATGACTTCAGAGATAGAAAGAACGCTGAGATCTGACATTAATGGTGCGCTGAAGCTAGAAATAGTTACAAAAGATTCTGAAATATACTTCCATTACGACAGAGACACATCTGTGTCGTCATTACTACTGAAAACCACTGCTGGTGTGAAATCTACAGATCAATGCATTAGTTCAGGTTATCGGTATATATATATATATATATATATATATATATATGTTCACCTTAAACGGAGAGAAAAAGCAACATTACACTTTCAGAAATAGAAAAAGCTGAAGAGTTGAATCATTCTTTCTCATGTTCCCTCACTTTGATTAGTTGTTACACATCAGAAATGAATCAGTAATTGTTAAATCTAGTATTTTATGTAATGGATATAAGCACATTTGTGCTTCTGATGCTTTAAATCACATCGTATTTATAAATTCATGAGGTCCAGAAATAAAGAAAACTCTCTCTCTCTCTCTCTCTCTCTCTCTCTCTCTCTCTCTGGTCTCTCTCTCTCTGGTCTCTCTGGTCTCTCTGGTCTCTCTGGTCTCTCTCTCTCTCTGGTCTCTCTCTCTCTCTGGTCTCTCTCTCTGTCTCTCTCTCTGTCTCTCTCTCTGTCTCTCTCTCTGTCTCTCTCTCTGGTCTCTCTGGTCTCTCTGGTCTCTCTGGTCTCTCTCTCTCTGGTCTCTCTCTCTCTCTCTCTCTCTCTCTCTCTCTCTCTCTCTCTCTCTCTCTCTCTCTCTCTCTCTCCTCTCTCTCTCTCTCTCTCTCTCTCTCTCTCTCTCTCTCTCTCTCTCTGGTCTCTCTCTCTCTCTCTCTCTCTCTCTCTGGTCTCTCTCTGGTCTCTCTCTGGTCTCTCTCTCTCTCTCTCTCTCTCTCTCTCTCTCTCTCTGGTCTCTCTCTGGTCTCTCTCTCTCTCTCTCTGGTCTCTCTCTGGTCTCTCTCTCTCTCTCTCTCTCTGGTCTCTCTGGTCTCTCTCTCTCTCTCTCTCTGGTCTCTCTCTGGTCTCTCTCTCTCTCTGGTCTCTCTCTCTCTCTCTCTCTCTGGTCTCTCTCTCTCTCTCTGGTCTCTCTCTCTCTCTCTCTGGTCCTCGCTCTCTCTCTGGTCTCTCTCTCTCTCTCACTGGCTCCTCTCCGCTCTCTCTCTGGTCTCTCTGGTCTCTCTCTCTCTCTCACTGGTCTCTCGCCTCTCCTCTCTCTCTCTCTCTCTGGTCTCTCTCTCTCTCTCTGGTCTCTCTCTGGTATCTCTCTCTCTCTCTCTCTCTCTCTCTCTCCTCTCTCTCTCTGGTCTCTCTGGTCTCTCTCTGGTCTCTCTCTGGTCTCTCTGGTCTCTCTCTGGTCTCTCTCTCTCTGGTCTCTCTCTCTCTCTCTGGTCTCTCTCTCTCTCTCTGGTCTCTCTCTCTCTGGTCTCTCTCTCTCTCTCTCTCTCTGGTCTGTCTCTCTCTCTCTCTCTCTGTCTCTCTAATGGTGCCAGCTGTTCACACTTACACGCCCACTCTAGTGTGTTTCCATCCAAAATAGTATTAAATCACAGGGAGGAGACCGGATACAAACCCTGACATCAGGGGCTAAAGAACAGCCTGACACTCAAAATAATGGTCTCATATCTTTGGAGCCACACAACACAATAACACAACTCAACACAACGACTGCGAGCATGTTTGTACGAGCTTCCTCAGGGTTGCATGCTCTTTTGTTCCTCCATCTGTCTGTCCTTTATACTCAATCCGCACAGATTGCTCACCAACACTCAAAGTTGTCAAAGAACCAAAAATGTGTTTGCACAGATCACTTCTCTCCATTACCAGAGTGTCCAGGCAGTGTCCAGGCATACGATGACTCAGAGACAGACACATCCCTTCTAAACTGAGCCAATGGAGTGTTGTGACGTATCCAGATGTCTCTGAAGGACACTGACTGTCAGCAGGTGAACTTCACGCCAGCATCATTATTAATACATTCACGTGTGAATTCCTGCATCTGTCTCTCTCTTTCTCTCTCTGCGTCTCAGCATCAGACTCGAGCATCTGTTGACCGCTATTAGGTTTGGGCGCATGTTAACGTCTCAACGTCACTTGTTTTACGGTCACATTGAATGATTATCTGGCTTCCTACCCCATGTATTTTGGATATTCCCTCACACTCTGTAAATATCTTGGAATGGTCTTTTGAATAGTAGAATGTAAAAAGAATGCAAATGGTTATTTCTCAAACATGGGTTAAGGTAGACACGTTCATTCACCAACTGTATTTAGTCTGTGTGGGCTCATTTTTATTTTTGTTGAAGTAAATTAACGTCAGTATGTTAAGGTGAAGGAAGGGACTCAAGAGATTAACAGTAATCCCGCTGGACTGGAAGCGAAGTGTAAGGCAGTTTGAGATAGAGACAGAGCTCAGGAAAGCCCGGCTCTCCTGTGTCATAAACAGGACACCCGAGTAAAAGCTGATAACGGGCAAGCTCAGAGGCGAAGGTGCGTTTTGTAAACCTCATTCCAAATATTCACCCTTTAGGATTAAAGTGTATTATTCCTAAAATAAAAATGATTTTGCGCCAATGTCTCAAAACAAGTATTAAAACATGCAGTAACACAATTGTGCCAGTGCTTCCAGGCTGAAAGAATGACCAAACACTGTGCAACTGCAGTGTTGATCATGTAAAGCATTGAACTGGGATATCGCATTAAAAGGTCGACTTGTAATTCGAAATAAAGAATAGACACAGTGATTATGATAATCTAATTCAAATCATGATTTTAAATGATCAATTTGTTCACCTAATAATTGTACTTCAAATCTAAAAAAATCTTTGACATGATATCTAAATCTTGACAAATCTTTGACATGATATCTTAATCTTGACAAATCTTTGATATGATAATCTAAATCTTGACAAATCTTTGACATGATAATCTTAATCTTTACAAATCTTTGACATGATAATCTTAATCTTGACAAATCTTTGATATGATAATCTAAATCTTGACAAATCTTTGACATGATAATCTAAATCTTGACAAATCTTTGACATGATAATCTAAATCTTGACAAATCGTTGACATGATAATCTAAATCTTGACAAATCTTTGACATGATAATCTAAATCTTGACAAATCTTTGACATGATAATCTAAATCTTGACAAATCTTTGACATGATAATCTAAATCTTGACAAATCTTTGACATGATAATCTAAATCTTGACAAATCTTTGACATGATAATCTTAATCTTGACAAATCTTTGATATGATAATCTAAATCTTGACAAATCTTTGACATGATAATCTTAATCTTTACAAATCTTTGACATGATAATCTTAATCTTGACAAATCTTGATATGATAATCTAAATCTTGACAAATCGTTGACATGATAATCTAAATCTTGACAAATCTTTGACATGATAATCTAAATCTTGACAAATCTTTGACATGATAATCTAAATCTTGACAAATCGTTGACATGATAATCTAAATCTTGACAAATCTTTGACATGATAATCTTAATCTTGACAAATCTTTGACATGATAATCTTAATCTTGACAAATCTTTGATATGATAATCTAAATCTTGACAAATCGTTGACATGATAATATAAATCTTGACAAATCTTTGATATGATAATCTAAATCTTGACAAATCGTTGACATGATAATCTTAATCTTGACAAATCTTTGATATGATAATCTTAATCTTGACAAATCGTTGACATGATAATCTAAAATCTTGACAAATCTTTGACATGATAATCTTAATCTTGACAAATCTTTGACATGATAATCTTAATCTTGACAAATCTTTGATATGATAATCTAAATCTTGACAAATCGTTGACATGATAATCTAAATCTTGACAAATCGTTGACATGATAATCTAAATCTTGACAAATCGTTGACATGATAATCTAAATCTTGACAAATCTTTGACATGATAATCTTAATCTTGACAAATCTTTGACATGATAATCTAAATCTTTACAAATCTTTGATATGATAATCTAAATCTTGACAAATCTTTGACATGATAATCTTAATCTTGACAAATCTTTGATATGATAATCTAAATCTTGACAAATCGTTGACATGATAATCTAAATCTTGACAAATCGTTGACATGATAATCTAAATCTTGACAAATCGTTGACATGATAATCTAAATCTTGACAAATCTTTGACATGATAATCTTAATCTTGACAAATCTTTGATATGATAATCTAAATCTTGACAAATCGTTGACATGATAATCTAAATCTTGACAAATCTTTGACATGATAATCTTAATCTTGACAAATCTTTGACATGATAATCTAAATCTTTACAAATCTTTGATATGATCATCTAAATCTTGACAAATCTTTGACATGATAATCTTAATCTTGACAAATCTTTGACATGATAATCTAAATCTTGACAAATCTTTGATATGATAATCTAAATCTTGACAA
>CM065658.1:1715358-1752858 GCA_033220385.1 Triplophysa yarkandensis | reverse complement strand
CATGCATGACTACATTTCATCAGAACCTTCTAACAGAAATCCAGATCACCAGATGAACTGCCCAAATCCAATATACTGTATTGCATTCAAAAATAAAAGGCTCCCAAACCTCTGGAAGGTGTAACGTGCCCGTAAGTCTTGGAATGATTTTAACGGATCGGATCACACATGAACATAAACCGAGGCTGGTAGCTGCAGAAATGAACTGCGCAAATCTTCGTCTTTGTGAGAGTTGTGTGAACTTCGTAAGAACATGTTTGATGTTTACCATCCATCCTCAGAGAGATGGATGCAGTTGCCATGGCAACGATGACTTCACCCCTCCCCGCCGACTTTGGTGATCTTGAGTCTGAAGTCAACCGAGTTGTGGCTGGGCGGCTTCCACTTCAAGATATCATCGCATCGGCCCGGTTTGTATTTCTATAGAGGGACACAAATACAAACACATGAGCTCGCTTAATCATCTCAACAGAAGACGAACAATACAGTACAGAAACATCATCCCCCGTCCTCTCAGGTCTAAACCTAGTCAAGTCATAGTTGTAATCCCGTTAAGATGAACAGTTCTTTCACTTCATATGATGGAGATGTCGGGATGGGTTGGCTTCAATCCGCCTGACAGCATTCATTCACATTTACATTTATATTACAGTCCTTTATTTTGAGGAGTTTTCGGTCTAATGTAATGTGAAATTACCAAAGTTTTTCCATTCTGATGTTTGTTCGACAAGTGTGATTTAAAATACTAAACACAATTTCCAAGTGTGAATTGAATGGTGTTGGTCAATGTTTGACAGACAGAAAATAGGAATATTGATTTGACTGAAGGCCGGAGAATTGTTTGTAGCCTCAGTAGAGACAAATTATACAATTACACACAAAGGGGAGCAGAAAAATTCTTAAAGGTAATAAAAAACAAAACCCATAACTCTTTTCACGAACACTGCATAGTTCTTTTGTGTTCGTTAAGTTTTTATATTTGAAGGTAATTGTACGTAAATCAAAACAACCCAATGACAATTTAAAGACATAAACCGCAACAAATAATTCCAAACCTTTAGTTTTTTTTTTGAGTTATTTGTAATGGAAAATGTAACTCTTCTTATAAACACAAATGATCTTATTGTCAACAAATACTATTTACCTGTAAAGTGTTGCTTTTTTCTTTGTCTAAAAATGGCAGAAATGCACAGGTATTTATTGGAAAGATGCAAGATCATCAATATTTTGTTCAGTGGTCAACTTTACCAGACTTCAATGAAACTGAATGAGTGTGATCGTACAGTATTTGCTGAATTGTGCTGGACATGATCGAGTTAGTCCGACATGTAATATATCATGATTACTGAGTTATGACAAATATATTTAGTTTTCCCAACAAAATGAGGAAATGTAATTTATGTAATGAATAAAACTTACTGTTGATTTACAAGCATTACGATTCTCTGTAGATTTGCATCTGTATTTTGTGGGTTATCGTTTTAAACCCTTGATAACAGTATAAAGAAATACATATGTATTTTAGTATGACTAGTTTAAGTCTCACAATATACCCGAATAATAACATGATTATTTATACTATACAATTCTATATAATTGTATTGTGAATAATTCAGCATCACTCCTTGCAACACTGGATTGTAACTTACGAAAACCTAGATAATATCGTTTCATTTGGTCAAGATAACTATAAAGAGAAAATTTGACATACCCCCCTATACCCCGCTGTCCTTGTCATTGTCACCGTTCACATTTACATTTATATAACTAAGACTAATCAATGCACAGACCACTGCACATAAAACAGGACATCGAATCAAACGAGAAAGAGAAAATCCAACAAAGCAAACTCTGGCATTGATATTCAGCGTGTGTCTACAAGACATTCATTATACATTCATGTCAACGTTCTGGACGCGATGAATCGAAATCTGGAGAAACCAAAGAGTGGGAAGACAAAAATGAGGCAAAGTAACAGATGCGTTGCCAGGAAACACGAGGAGTCAGCGGGACGGCTACATGCCAGGAGGTTTTACCTCGGAAAGGCTTTGTGCGAGATTACGGATGAATGTGAGCTTGTTATAGGTCAGAGTGTCCAAACAGCCTTCTCCATTTTCCACCGTATTGCTTTGTAAAATAATCAAAAGCATTCAACAGCACTAATGGCAAAGAGACTATCAGCACAACGCCATAAAACGAACAAACTGCATCGGCTGGCAATTACACTCACATGTATATGCAAAACCTCCTAGCTGCTGGAAAATGACAAAACCACAAACAACGAGATCTACCGTACTCCACGATCAGTTCAACACTTCAGATGTGATAGTCAATATAGTTAAACCTGCACTTGCAGGACTCAGAGAGTTTAGCCAATCATATACCCAAAAATCACAGACAAAATCTACTATGAAACTACATCATTATACATAATCTTATTCGTTGTTTAAACTCACAATCAACAGTTATTTCAGCCAAACAGTTTTTATATAACACAGAGGTACGATGAAAGATTCACCACACATGAAAAAATTCCTTTTACCTCCCCAGGTTCATCAGATTTCAAGAGTTTTGCAGTACAGTGGTTTATTTTCGCCTAAGAATTTGAAAATCCAAAGCCAGGAGTGAAAAAGAAAATTCCCAGATGGAAGAGTACCAGTAGTATCTGTGAAATATCCAGAGATCTGAGTATCATCTGATATATGTGTAAGACTGTATGTTTCTCTTTGCAACCGAGATAAACTGTAACACAATGTCAATATCACAGTTATTGTCAATACGTTAATATTTATTTATTTATTATCTCTAGTCTCAAAGTTTACCACGTCATAATTTCAGTATTATAATCTGCATTCTAAACAATTTTAACATATTAAGCTTCAAAGTTTTGCATTACTTTGACATTGTATATAAAACCTTATTGTCTAATCCAAATATTTACACAACAAGAAGAAAAAACATCACAATCATTTTGACAAAAATGTCAGATAAAACAAAACAATTTCGATTTCTTTTCAACAATTGTTTTATAACTTCAACCCGCTTCATTGTCTCTTCGACTATTCTAAGTCGCTTCGGATAAAAGCGTCTGCTAAATGCCTAAATGTAAATGTAAATGAACTTGTTTTAATGTTTTGTGTTTCCCTTTTCGAACATAACAATATGTCTTTATTGTGAATAACATGACAACATGATCATATGTCATCATGTCCTTATTTGGCCCAAACAATGAGTAAACACACAACCATGAGTGCATGAAAATATAGCGGAGCTTGTCTGAAGTGTACGAGATGGCAACGGTTGCTAATGAAGGGCTGGTAAGTGATGTTTTAATAGGCCAAACCAGTCAATTAAGTTAATTAAGTTTTAAAGCAGCACAAGAGCATTCTTTTTCCGTAATACTGCGGTTGCTGTGATACATTTAGTGACGGTATGAATGTGATTATTGATTTATTGGTTATCTGCTGTGATTGGACGGCTGAATGAAAAAGCTGACGCGTGTGAAAACCCAGCTTGAGTCATTTTTGAGATTAACTGTAAAATGATTCTATATAATGTAAAGAAAATTCTGGGAAAATGTAACATCGCTTTTATAGTCTGAGTAATGTGATGTCAAAGACTAAAATCGTGGAAAATGAATAGTTGAAATCAACATTTAGACTTTAGTTTGCTTTCAAGAGACCTGTACACAGTTTTTTAATTCCATGATTTAATAGCACACAATTCTGCTGACCTCAGAAAAAGTCGACCCTACGGTGGACATTATATTGCAAAGTTTGCAGTCAGGGACGAGTGGAATGCAAATGAAAAGCAGAGTTATGCAGAAAAGTCTTGAGTCGTGAAAGTGTTTTAGATTTGAAAGTCTCTTTAGATTTCCTGAAGGTTTATCATTTGAACATCAAATCAAGGACGACCGGTCCCCGCGGCACATCTTTTTATGGGTCATGAAAACAGGATTGTGTAAGTCAGATAGATTGTGTTCTTTAATCAAATCAATTCTTTGAGTCAAACAGTTCTTCGGCTTCCCGAGCGACGGCCGCCGGTCCTTGATGGAGCCAAAAGCAATGAATGCAGAGCTGAAAATCAATCAAGAGCACGACACAAACCCAAACGCATCACCATGGAAACAAGCGCTACCCTGTTAACATTCCTTTATGACAGACTAACCTGTTTACCTTGAGCTGTTCAAATCTTCCCGATGCGTGATGTTTGGGTACGGACAGAGCCGAATCTCTGCCGTTTGCGAACACAACGCGGTCAAACGCGAAGAAGTGAATTTCATCATCCATCTGGTGGACATTTACAGTGTCAGAGACTCGCCACCTGTCTCTGAGAGTTCACATCATGTCCTAACCGCCGAGCGAAACCTTTCCGGCATCCATTTGTCCGAAGTCTGGCGTCACATAACACGGCATACATGATGTTCCACAGATATTATGCACCGATGAGATTTTTTGACATTTATTCATTCTCGTGTGTCTCTGACTCTTCTTCAGATGTTTATATGAAACTGGAGGAAAGTCTCAATGTCACAGACAGTAAGAAGGTATCTTATGCCAAAGGGAATTTATGGATCGCTCAGTCCTCGGAGTAAACTCAAGACGAACTCATGAAGTGAATACTAATAAACGAGATATTTATGTTGCTGTTTCTTACATCTCTCACACACGTCATACATCACTTTTTCCCTTATTAATTCTCCATTAGATGATGCTGATAAGAACTTTCTGATTCTGCATCAACATTAAAACAAATAAAGAATAAATCAAATTAAACAACTCCAAGTTTTGAACAAAGAGAACCCCGACAGCGTTTCACAACAAGCCTTTTATATATAAACTACTGCATTTGATGCAAGCTGACAAGACAGTTTTGTCTTTGCTTTATCACTTCTAAAGAATGTTGCTGATGGCAAACTCTGGTGTGAATAGCCGACAGAGTGTGTAAAAACACAGGTCACAAACCCAACAAAGTCTTAACATCCACAAACACACTCAGTGGTATCACATGCCACGGGCAAAAGGATTATTAACAACATCGGTCTCTGTCTAACATATTCAATTACCACAGGCAAATTTCCTTACGCACACTGTGTCTGATCATATCATGAAGTTATTCATCTGATAGACAGTTTTCATAAAGAAAACCATCACGACATGATCAAGCATGATTCATTATAACAGTCCTCTTATAAGAAGCTCGGCCATCACACAAAATTACATTTCAACAACAGTCACCAAATATAACTCTGTTGAAAAATGATCATAATATTTTTAAATAGCAGATATACTTATGGTCATAATCATGATAGAAATAATTATAATAAAGATTATATGTATTCTTTTTTCCTTATTACAAGTATGGTTATAATAATAATATTTCTAACACCCTTCCTAAGAATAATTAATTAATGATACTAATATTAATTATAAAGAGTGATTTTTAAGAATAATGTTAATATTTCAGCTGCAATCAAGAACAAAAAACATTACAGAGCATGTATAAAAAAATCAGTTTTAAAAAACACATTCTTATCATATTAACAACAAAAACCCAAAAAAATATTTCTTAATAATCAATCCATATTTGGTTATTGTATTAACTGTAAAATAAGATTCTAACACAAGTATACTTAAATACGTCAGTACTTTGTTTGAACTTCAGATGATGGATAGTGTTTGATGAATTATTCAAGTCAATAAAAATATATATATATATCTGAAAACCCTCTCGCAAGCCCTATTCAAATTTAAATTATAATTCATGACAATTGTATTAATTTCAGTCATCATTTACTCTCACTTGTTATGTCAAACCTGTATGACTTCTTTTTTTCTTGGAAATACAAATGAAACATTTTTTTAAAATGTTGATAACGAAAGAACCGTGGCACTCATTCTCTTCTATTGTATAGACACAAAACCAATGGAAGTCAACTGGTTTCGGTTCCTAAACAACTTTTGTGTTCCGTAGAAAAAAGAAAGTCAAACCGGTTTAGGATAACAAGAGGCAGAATAAATGATGACACAATTTTCATTTATGGGTGAAGTAAGGGGTTAACAATGACAGATTCTTGCTAAATCAAATATTTCTCGCAACCGGCTGCCCTATATTTCTCAATTTAGTTTTCTCTTCCCTCAGTCTGCAAATATCCTCGATTAATCTCCTCTGAATGAAGGAAGTAGACGCTTTGTAACGAATGTTAGTCAGAAGCCTATGTTTCCTCTTTTAACATCAAAGGTTTCCTCCTATCAGAGGTGTGCGTGTGTGCCCGTGCGTGTGTGTGCCCGTGCGTGTGTGTGCCCGTGCGTGTGCTGCAGGTGATGTGCACTTTACGGCTGAAGTCACTCTGCACACATCAAAGATTAAAACATCAAAGTGGAGTCATTGTGAAGTGTTTATCAGTGGGTGGAGAGTATAAATGTGTGTGTTCGTGTGCGCGTGTTGTTGGTATTTTAATGTGTCTCTTTGGCATTTTCCTGAGAGCTAAACTAAAGCAGAGAGATGTGTAAATATCAAGACATGTGAATGACTGTGGAGGGGTTTTAGAAAGTCTTGTGTCGGTGTCAGATGGAGTGCTGTGTCAATCAAAGCAACCCTGACAAGAGACGACAATCTGAGAGTGAAACATAAAAGGAAAAATGACATCCTGCACAAAAGACGAACATTAAACGCCTGTGCAGATGTCTTTATAAAGCTAAATCTACAGTACTGTCAGCAGATGAAGCTGTTTGAAAGCTATTGATTCCTCCTACGGTCATTACACTTTTGCCAACAACACAAAGCCGACGCACGTGTATTCATGCCATCTGTTTTTTCTCCGATGTCTCAGATCCTCAATCCTGATTTTATCCTCAGAGTATTGTTGAAATGTTTGAATGGGTCAGTGTTAAAAGATTGATTCTATAAAAGTCTTTTAGCTCCAGGGATGATCTGTAACGCAGTGTCAAAATCATTCAACGTTACTACAGACACGGCTTCATTCTTTTTAATTGTCATGAAATGATTTCCAGAGAATAAAATAGCTTTTCAGCGTCTGAAGTCTTAATCTAACTGGCCCGACACATCCGTGCCGCCTTTACTAAATCGCATTGAGATTTGTGGAAACATCAGCCCACAATCATCCGGAATACTCCGCATGTTCCCCGAGGAAACATCGCAGGTGGAGAATATTTTCAAACCTAATTTCAAGTAAAAGAAGATTTCTAATTATTATACAATCCCCGAATATCACCAAATCTTTCCTCCAACCACAAACATTTCACAAAAAGAATAAACGGGCCATTTCTAAACTCGGCCTCGAAACTTTCTATCCCTTTTGTAATGTATAATGTATAAAATATATATATATATATATATATATATATATATATATATATATATATATATATACTAAACTATCTATATATATATATACTGTGTGTTAGTACTGTGCTACGCAAAAGTTTAGGCACCCCTTGTGAGAGACTGTTAACATTTGAACAATTTGAACAAAATAAGAGTTATCATATCAAAGCATGTTCTTTAGTTTTAAGTAATGTCTTAAGTGACATGTTGTAGATATTATATGTTCACATATACTCCTAATTACAAGAATATGGCTGAAGTCATAAAAATGTACCTGTGCAAAAGCTTGTGTACCCTTAGTTCTTAACACTGTGTGTGGTCACCTGGATGATCTTTGAATGTTTCGTGTACTGGGATGGTTGTTCATAAGCGTCTTGTTTGTTAAACAGAGCTTCTGTTCTTCAGAAAAATCCTCTCGGCCTTGCAGATTCTTCAGTTTCCCAGCATCTTTGGCATATTTCGACCATCTCCAGAGGTGACCGTATGTGTTTGAGATGTTTGTTTTCACATTGAGAAAATAAAGAGACCCAAGAACAACTTTTATAAAAGGTTTAGACATTCACAGATGCTTCAGAAGGAAACACAATGCATTTAGGTGTGGGGCGGAGGGGTTGGGGGTACATGTTGAATTAGAAGATCTATGTAAATTGTATTCCAAGAAACATGCCAATATCTTCTGTTTCTTCTGAAAAAAAAAAAGTGCTAACTGGAATAAAATTATAATTCAACAAAAGAAGAAGATTTTGAGCATCTTCATCCTGGTAAGTCCCCCCCTCGACTCTAAATGCATTGTGTTTCTTTCTGGAGTATCTGTGAACGTCTTAACCTTTTATAATAGTTGTGTTTTAGTCCCTTTAAGTTCTCCTCTGTCTTCTTAATCCGTGTCTGATTGCGGCTCAAATTGATAAAATAAAGGACATGATTACAATAACACTGAG
Source organism: Triplophysa yarkandensis (assembly GCA_033220385.1). Classification (NCBI taxonomy): domain Eukaryota; kingdom Metazoa; phylum Chordata; class Actinopteri; order Cypriniformes; family Nemacheilidae; genus Triplophysa; species Triplophysa yarkandensis. Next base: position 1,744,573 of record CM065658.1, on the reverse strand, counting down.
CGCATGAATCTCCAGGTTATGATAAGAGGCGTCATCTTTCCAGGTTACACGTGCTAACTTTGCTGTCGAATCACACCCCAGAAACTACTGGCCCAAATAAAACTCGTTACATTTTTCTGGAGGCGGGACTTCATAGAAAAAGAAAGTATACAGCGGTGTACAGATAAGTAAATTGTGTAAAAAACACAGGGTTTTTTGTATTGTAAAGTATGTCATATTAATAAAAAATAATATGCTTTGGTATTATTATGTTGAAATCGTTCACAAATTCCCTGATCTATAAGGGTTGCATAAACTTGAATAACACGGTAACATTAACATAACATTCATCAAACCTGCCGCTTTCTCACATTACTTAATACAGATGAGTGAATTTTATTCTATACATTTTCTCATTCTGTACTTGAGTCTTTCCACGAGTTCCAGACTGTGACGTAAATGAGATGCTTTTTAGAAAAGAGAGAAGCCACTGAACATGTTCCACTATTGCTTTGCTTTAAACTGCACCACGCTGGAGTCATGGTGATAGGGAAAGGTCTGGAGGACACATGAAAATGAGCATGTTCCCCGCTGTGCTCTGGGTGAGGGCAAAAAATGAATACAGGTGCAGATATTAATAATACAGAAGAAATTAAAAGAGCCCCAGTTAATCTGCAGCCCCAAAGCTGACACATAAACATACTCTTAAATACAGTTTTAATACATGTATTTATAGAAAGCACTGTTACAGTTTGGAAATATTTAATTTAATAACACGATCAATAGTTATCCATTTATTTATTTATTTCGCAAAAGATGATAATGTATAAATAAAAAACGTGTAAACTATACGTTGAACAGTCTGTGGTGGAAATTGTTTGAATATAGATGATCACGATGTGGGATTAATGTTTTATCAAAGGCTGTTGCGGTAGGAAAGAACTCAAGAAGATAATATTATATATGTATAAAGAAAATATACTTCACATTTCAGACACGGGCATATAATGTTTGACTGATACCTATGACTGATACTGCAGAGAAGAACTCTTTTACATTTATAAACATATTGATGATGTCTCCATTTTGACGAGAATTTTTATGATTTTTAAAACACAAATGAAGACTCATTTCATCTCATTTCTGCATTTTGTGAGTATATCAACAGTTAATATTGATTTGATAAATGTTGTTCAATGGTTAGGGACATGGGTTCGATCCCTGGGATTGCATTCACTCATAATCATGTAAAGTATAATGCAATGATCACTTTTGATTAAAGCATCTGCCAAACGCACAAATGACTCCAGAATGCTTGCGTGGTCTTTTTAAATGTTTTCCTTTTGTTCCATTCTATTCTTTAGGACACTCTTAAAAGGATCATCATATCACCTATAGATTTTGCTAAATTAGAAAAGTTTTCAGAGAAGCCGTGCATGGCGCTTTGTCTTTTGTTGAATTTCCAATCAGTGGAAAGCAGATGAATTCTCAATGCTGTACACCTGCTGTGAACTCAATGTGTTTCTCCTGCAGGGGATCCCACAGTCATGTTTGTCCTCCAAACAGGACATGTGTTTAATTTTAAGAGTTTCTCTGCCATCACAGACGCTAGTTTTCACAGACAGAGATGCTTCTGGCTTTGAAGGCGACATAAAGTGATGATTTAAAACAGCAGGAGTATTATGCCGTCTCATTTGAATTGAAATCATTTTCATATTGTTAGCGATGTGAATTACTGTACAAAAAGATTCCATTTCACAACGAAGACTGTCATCTCTTTGTCATGTTAAGGAGATATGATGAGTACATGTTTTCTTATGTTGTGGACATTAACGGAATTAAAGGAATGATTTTATGGGTTGAATAAGGCTAAGAAATGTTCATTAAATGTCCTGAAATAGACCTCGTCGACTGCTTTTAGCCATTGTCTAATCGTACACCCGGTGTCAGGTTTAGTGTGGGGTATTTTTGTTGTGTATCTGTACTGGACTGATAACTCTTTTCCTGGCTCAGCACTTTGTCTGGATTTCAGTAGCTATTTGACAGAGGACTCATAAACTTTTACAATCATTGTTTGGCTTTTGTCTGGCAGTGTGATGTGTGATATAACACACATAAAGAGGATGAATTCAACTCTATACAGCCAATAAGAATACTTTTGAACCACTGGAAACATCATGAAGAAATCCAAAACAGATTCTGCTTAAACTGGAGGAGTTCAGATGTGCATCATACTAAAAGAAACTGTCATTTAAAGAGCATTGTTTATTAGGCTCATCTAATAACTTCCAAAAAAACTAGGTAGTTCAGACCCAACAGAGTGTGTTTTTTAAGCTAAATTAATTGAGTAATGTATATTATTTGTGGGCAGCATGTATTAAATATATTATTATCTTTGATGGAGAGTCGTGCATCTAAATTCATCATACACAGTAAAATATTACATTGTTTTATATCTAGCTGATAATACTTATCTGCACACAGACTTTTTATTCTAACACTGTTTATACATGTGAAGAAACTGCAAGAAAAAGAAAAACACTCACCCCAATGGGCTGGAAGATAAGACCATCAACTTCATGACTGACCTGAGCAGTGAAACTGCCCTCCAGGAGCTGTGGAAACAATCACATGACCAATCACAAACTGTTATGATTATATGACCGATCACAAACTGTTATGATATCAAGACCCATCACAAACTGTTACAATCACATGACCAATCACAAACTGTTACTATCACATGACCGATCACAAACTATTACGATATCAAGACCCATCACAAACTGTTACAATCACATGACCGATCACAAACTGTTACAATCACATGACCGATCACAAACTGTTATGATATCAAGACCTATCACAAACTGTTACAATCACATGACCGATCACAAACTGTTATGATATCAAGACCTATCACAAACTGTTACAATCACATGACCGATCACAAACTGTTATGATATCAAGACCTATCACAAACTGTTATGATTATATGTCCGATCACAAACTGTTACAATCACATGTCCGATCACAAACTGTTACAATCACATGACCGATCACAAACTGTTACAATCACATGACCAATAACAAACTGTTACAATCACATGTCCGATCACAAACTGTTACAATCACATGTCCGATCACAAACTGTTACAATCACATGTCCGATCACAAACTGTTACAATCACATGACCAATCACAAACTGTTATGATTATATGACCGATCACAAACTGTTATGATATCAAGACCCATCACAAACTGTTATGATTATATGACCGATCACAAACTATTACAATCACATGTCCGATCACAAACTGTTACAATCACATGTCCGATCACAAACTGTTACAATCACATGTCCGATCACAAACTGTTACAATCACATGTCCGATCACAAACTGTTACAATCACATGACCAATCACAAACTGTTATGATTATATGACCGATCACAAACTGTTATGATATCAAGACCCATCACAAACTGTTATGATTATATGACCGATCACAAACTATTACAATCACATGTCCGATCACAAACTATTACAATCACATGTCCGATCACAAACTGTTACAATCACATGTCCGATCACAAACTGTTACAATCACATGACCAATCACAAACTGTTATGATTATATGACCGATCACAAACTGTTATGATATCAAGACCTATCACAAACTGTTATGATTATATGTCCGATCACAAACTGTTACAATCACATGTCCGATCACAAACTGTTACAATCACATGACCGATCACAAACTGTTACAATCACATGACCAATCACAAACTGTTACAATCACATGACCGATCACAAACTGTTACAATCACATGTCCGATCACAAACTGTTACAATCACATGTCCGATCACAAACTGTTACAATCACATGTCCGATCACAAACTGTTACAATCACATGACCAATCACAAACTGTTATGATTATATGACCGATCACAAACTGTTATGATATCAAGACCCATCACAAACTGTTATGATTATATGACCGATCACAAACTATTACAATCACATGACCGATCACAAACTGTTATGATATCAAGAACCATCACAAACTGTTACTATCACATGACCGATCACAAACTGTTACTATCACATGACTGATCACAAACTGTTACTATCACATGACTGATCACAAACTGTTACAATCACATGACTGATCACAAACTGTTACTATCACATGACTGATCACAAACTGGTACTATCATATGACTGATCACAAACTGTTACAATCACATGACCGATCACAAACTGTTACAATCACATGACCAATCACAAACTGTTACAATCACATGTCCGATCACAAACTGTTACAATCACATGTCCGATCACAAACTGTTACAATCACATGTCCGATCACAAACTGTTACAATCACATGACCAATCACAAACTGTTATGATTATATGACCGATCACAAACTGTTATGATATCAAGACCCATCACAAACTGTTATGATTATATGACCGATCACAAACTATTACAATCACATGTCCGATCACAAACTATTACAATCACATGTCCGATCACAAACTGTTACAATCACATGTCCGATCACAAACTGTTACAATCACATGACCAATCACAAACTGTTATGATTATATGACCGATCACAAACTGTTATGATATCAAGACCTATCACAAACTGTTATGATTATATGTCCGATCACAAACTGTTACAATCACATGTCCGATCACAAACTGTTACAATCACATGACCGATCACAAACTGTTACAATCACATGACCAATCACAAACTGTTACAATCACATGACCGATCACAAACTGTTACAATCACATGTCCGATCACAAACTGTTACAATCACATGTCCGATCACAAACTGTTACAATCACATGTCCAATCACAAACTGTTACAATCACATGACCAATCACAAACTGTTATGATTATATGACCGATCACAAACTGTTATGATATCAAGACCCATCACAAACTGTTATGATTATATGACCGATCACAAACTATTACAATCACATGACCGATCACAAACTGTTATGATATCAAGAACCATCACAAACTGTTACTATCACATGACCGATCACAAACTGTTACTATCACATGACTGATCACAAACTGTTACTATCATATGACTGATCACAAACTGTTACAATCACATGACTGATCACAAACTGTTACTATCACATGACTGATCACAAACTGTTACTATCATATGACTGATCACAAACTGTTACAATCACATGACCGATCACAAACTGTTACAATCACATGACCAATCACAAACTGCTACAATCACATGTCCGATCACAAACTGTTACAATCACATGTCCGATCACAAACTGTTACAATCATATGTCCGATCACAAACTGTTACAATCACATGACCAATCACAAACTGTTATGATTATATGACCGATCACAAACTGTTATGATATCAAGAACCATCACAAACTGTTACTATCACATGACCGATCACAAACTGTTACTATCACATGACTGATCACAAACTGTTACTATCATATGACTGATCACAAACTGTTACTATCACATGACTGATCACAAACTGTTATGATTATATGACTGATCACAAACTGTTACTATCACATGACTGATCACAAATTTTTTATATCACATTAATGAAACAACCAGTTTCGCCCACATGACCAACCATTTCTCTATTTCATCTAAAGAAAATTCAATTCAAAAATTTCCATTTTCTTGTTTGAGGTGTGCATATAAATATATATTTCTATATCTAAAGTAAACAGTGAAATTGAGTTCGCAGGAGTTTTTTGTCCGCACGTTTTCCTGCAGCGGTCCTAAATGAATTCTCTTCTTATAAATGTTTTATACGACCTTGAGACAGAGTTCTGCGGCAAAAGATGGGTCCATAACTCTCGAAGTAAAGAACACAGCGTACAAGGTCTTCTCGTCTGATATCATACTCAATGGAAAAATATTAATGTAATAACTTCTTTTATTGATGTTAAACTGTCCTCAGCTGAAAGACAGACTCCAGGACCTCAGTTACATCTCCAGAGATTTGATATCAACAGAGAAAGCAGAGGAACATCAGGGTCCAAACAGCGATGTTCCCTAATGAAGCACAACCCATCCATTTTATGCCAACGCCATTATTTCCCCATTTAATCTCTCGGAAACAAGAGCCAGCGTCTGCTTGGCTGTACACACTCTCAGACGGTATATTAAAATTCCAGTCAGTTAGGCAGCCGTCTGCAAACAGCATCCTTCATACCCAACACAAATATAACCCACAACATTCACAATCACGTCAGGTAGAAACACTGTCCTATCTGACCCTTTAACTGAACGCGTTAACGATTAATGACATCATTAACTTCTGCTCAACTCGTTCAATGTCAAGTCTGTCTGACTAAATATGTGGAAAGAGTATCAAATACTGAAGAACATGCTGGGCATGCGGATAGCTCATACAGGTATTCGTATAGGGACTATATATGAATGAGATAACACTATCATTAGAGCTTTACCAAAAGTGAACATTTAACTAATATTAGATAATATTGTTCACCAATAAACAAGAGGGCTGTGCGTTATTTCATCTTGAATCTTGAATCCTATCATCTTTTGTTGGGACTTTATCCAGAAACGATCTTAAAGCTGTATCTGTCTTCTCTTAATGTGAGGAAAGATGTCAGAGATATAACCAACGCGATTCTACTCAAGATTGACATAAGAGTGTGTGCGTGTTACTTCTTTCTGTTTTAATAATGACATGATATTTGTAAGTCGTTTTCCACAATTTTGTAATTTGTAAATATTTAACATTTTAAGAAACACGTTTATTGTTATTGTTTATTTTCATTTGCTTATTATCTTTTGCTTCTTAATTATTTGTTTATTATTTCTTTTTCCTTCTTCTAAATGTTTATTCAAGCACGTGTCACAACTATCACAGAACACAAAACATATAAAAATCTTTATGTTTTGCATATTAATGCACAATTAAAAGCTTACAAATCTCCATAAAAGTTTTGATCCGTCCTCTATTAAAACACCCTCTTAAAATAAGCGTAGATAATCCACTTTAAAACTGTTTTGTGTAAGCGGTTCTATCAAGAACCTTTAACATCGAAAGAATGTTTGTAGTGAAATAAGGGTTCTTTACATGATAAAACGATAAGAAAGAGATAATGCCTTATTGTCTCCTCGACTATTGTAAGTCGCTTTGGATAAAAGCGTCTGCTAAATGATTAAATGTAAATGTAAATGTAAAGAATCTCTTGTTCTTCTATGGCATCGCTGTGATGAACATTTATTTCTAAGAGCGTCACTATGAAAAGCTTCTCAGAAAATGATGTACACATGTGTACCCTTTATATATTTATGATGGCATATGTCTTTATAAACAATATGCGTCTGTAAGAGAACATAAACATCACACACAATAAAGCTTTTATTTCGTTATGGAGTTCCAGATAAAAAGCATCTTAAGAGGATAAAGAGTATATAAGAAGTGAACCACATCTGAAGTATGGGGGAGCAAATATGAAAATCCCAGTGTTTTTAAGAGAGCGATGATAAGAGTACGTGACATCATGGTATAGGCTTGATAATGTGATAAATAAGAGAACTCTCCAGACAAAAGCTCTTTAATGCGCACTAGAGTCCGCAGTGAATCTTTACCACTCACATGCGTGTCTATTTCCCGTCCGCACATCAGACGTCTGGACAACACAACAATGACCCTCTCTCAGTTCTCAAGAGTATGTCATTATGACTTCATCATTAAAGACTCAGACAACTCCGACGAAACAAAGCTCAGATACAGACACATTCAACACACAGGCCTGAAGACCAAGGCGCAGAGCTGACCGGAAATCGACTTATTCATGACGGCCAACAATGAACAGAGAGAGAAACGAGCAGAGGTCTGAATCCGCTCTTGTGGGAAATTTCTGGGAAATCCTTGTGCTTGAAATGTTCATTTCGTGGAAATAATCACACGTCTTGCAGACACTCGGCAGACGAAACAAGGCTCATTGGCTACCGTTTCTGGTACTACCATTGGACCTTAGTAATAGAAATAATAAATCATTGGATTTTATTTTTTAAACATGTTTTATTTGTGTTTAATTGAATGTCATAAATATAAAGGCACCCGTGCTTGTTTTTCAAGCACACTGTATATATTTGACCAGTTTTCCTATTTTTTATTTAATTGCACCATATTCTGTATGAATATAGTATTATGAATACCCTCAGGATTAATTTTATATTATAACGGTTAGAATAAAAACCTTCAGTTCATCGACATATATACATGTAACACTACTGGTCAGGGATTTTAACAATGGCAAACACTTAAACTTCAGTTTAACCTGAAGTAACACCGGGTAAAGTGATTAGTTCAGTTAACAGATTAACCAGTTATTCATAGCTATCATAGTAAACAGGTTAACCAGTTATTCATAGTTATCATAGTATCAAGCTATAATATAAATCATGAAGCAAATAATACACATTTGAAATGGCATAACATTTTAACAGATTTAAAAATGAAGTGACCCGCTAAAATGAATCTGAATTATTGATTCAGATCTGTGTTACATGAACTAAATGATTAGTCTTAAATTTTCAACAATTGTCACTTTTATAATATGTGTCAGAGTCTAAACCAGACTAAGACCAGGAATTAAGATGATGTAGAGAGAGAGGGTGGTCCACTTAATCCCAAGCAGACGGACACAGAAGAAAAAAACCCTCTGGGGCAGATCAGCAAATAACAGAAGTTCTGAACTTTTCGTCTGTTCATTGTGAGTTTATTTCATGTTCTTTCAGATATTCAGAAAAAGCTTGAATGCCACAGCACAGGGAACACACGCACACATCTCGATGCCTTATCAACCGTGCTTCCACAGTGAATACTCAGCAGACTTTACTGAAGAAAGTTCACAGAGAGTTAACGAGTGGCTTAATGACATGTTCATCCGGGTTTCAGCCTTAAAAGTGTTTATCACGGGACAAAAGATCACTATTTATATGACAATAAAAACTAATCGTTGTTTGTTGTCCTGAGAAAACACACTCACAACATCTCAATCACATGCAGCATCATACAGTGATTCTTCAGAATTACACCAACACAATCTAATCCAGCAACAACTGGAAGTGTAACGGTGAATCCAAACCAAACTGTTTCGGTCCGGTGCACGTCTGTACCAAATGCATTCGGTTTATGTTTGCAAATATTAAAAATGATAATAAATGGTACTAATTATCAACAACAAGCAATTTAATTCTCTGCATTCTTCCCACTAACTGTAACAAAATGAACTGAATCCGGGCTTAAGAACCCCGGTGCGAACAGTGAATTTTGTGCCCTGTTACACCCCTAACCATAAATTATCGAAAATAATACACATTTTTAAATGTTTAAGTCTTTCTTGCATTATTTGACAGAAAGCATCAGGTCTTAACAAAGTGGCCATTTTGGAAACATGTGCTGATAAATTTAACTTGTGTGACCTGAAAATATATTTGGAAGCATGTGATCACTCAGATTTACATTGCGTTGAACAGAACCTTACTGTAACACAAGTGAATGTATGGTCATATTACATTATATTCATGAGCAAATCTGTCACACATGTTCGATATAAGCATATAATATAAAGTGTTAGTGTAGTTTGAACTGTTTGTCTATATGTGATATAATGTAGAATGAGGGTTCGGTCACTGGAGAAAGCATGATTGACAGTGTTGTATCATCTCTTTCCTCTCCCATATCTTATATAACATGCTAGTGTGTGTGATTTATGTTAAGAAAAATGGGATTTCAGGGAGCTCACGCTCTATATAAAACTGCACTCATTACATGGATGTTTTAATGTGAAATGGATTTTTTATGCTAAATTTGTATTTATTTAGTCCGCTTATGGAATGAATTCCTCTTCGGGTGGTTTCATGACATTTTTACCGGCACTCTTAACTCTTTGATGTCGCTACCAGTGATGCCGAGTAAAATTTCAATTTCAATTCCTGAGTAGTTCATCACACCGAGGAGAAATGCATGAAACACACAGCAGGACATGATCAGAATCGTGAACAGTGAGATGGATGGTGGACTGCTTTCGGTGAAAAAGTCCCAGAATGCCCCTGCAAGCAGGGTTTGGAAGCGGGATTAATGTTAAACGTTTGGGAAGTGTCAGGACAAGATTATAGATTTTTTGCAGGAGCAGGAATGTAATATCTGTCCTGCACAGATCTCTATTTCACACACATCAGAGTTAAAGAAACAGGAGATTTCTGTCTCTAAAGCTTTTAAAACCCCTTTCACAAAAACTGCCAGATGACCAAAACACGGCCACAAAAACCGCAATCTGCTGGGATTGAGAAGAAATACCTTGCGTGTGGCGTGAATGTCGAAGAAGGGCTTGTTCCTGACACTGAACGGCTCCTTGGCTTTATCGATCTGGCCCATTTTCATCTTCTCGAAGCGAGGAGAGATGATCTCCTTCTCAATACACAACAGACGTCTGTTGAAGTCACACTGACCCACGGGCTGACCCTGCAAAACAACAGAAACACACAACCGAATATTAATATCAACACACGGATAAAAATCACAACACTTTATATCAAATGCATTCATCATGCTTGAGAAAAGCAAGCACCATGACATACATTGATATTCAGTCTTTTCAGATATCTAACTGAAGAGTTCCATTTTTTTAATGAAATGATTTGTTTTTGACCTTAAATATTTCTTAAAGTCATCGTGACGATTCATTTTTGGAGTAGAATTTTTCAAATGAATACATTAAAAACATCAAGTTCAACCCTTTTTTACATGTTTTATCGACCTAACACATTTTGCTGTTTGTGCCTGTAAAATTCAAATGCAGAAGACCGGTGAATAGTGGATAATCCTCCATTAATAAGCAAGATCTTCATTGTTAAAGTCTGTTCTCCTCAACGCCCCATTCACTTGTTAACAGCACAAAAGTAACATCAGACATAAGTTTTGGATAGGATTTGAAGTAGGACGTTTTACAAAGGCTGAGACTGAAATAAGACCGATACAAGAACGTTTTAAAGACCCGTCTTGAGGAAAAGAACACGAGTAACGATAAAGACTTATATTGAAAACAGAACATTTATTTATTAGCTTAGGTTTGTGTTTTGTGTTGGATATTATCTGCGCTTTCACAAACCCAGTGTTCTATTGATTTTAAACTCACAATCTACACATTCATGTGTGTCCAGTGTTTGTCAAACTCTCGATTCAACAGAGTAAGGATTATAAGATGTCTCTTCAAGAGCGGACCTGTCCAAGGAACAGACGTGGTGCTAGTGTGTACTCGTGCATCAGAGCGACTGCGATAAACCCTGGAAATAATCCACCTCACTTTCTCTCCATCACGACCGCAGCGGCCGTCTCCATGGCAACATCTCCACATCACACTCCTGGGTCTCAGGCGTATCGTACGACTCCGGTGGGACCGCCGAGCGACATCGCAACTAAATCCAAGCTTGACCTCGTCACTTAACGTCTATCTGCGGCTGCGGCGACAAAATACATTTGAAGTCATCTGTGAAAGATATCTTCAATTGAATCACACGAATGAACGCAAGCGCAACAGATTTCACTGCCCATCCACACGGAGAGATGAGCGTAAAACGGGCCCGAAGCTCCGAGATCCGAGCCGTGTTACACACAGTCCTTCTGGTAAAAGAGCTCGGAGCAGGAGATGATAAGCCATCAGCCGGTCATAATCTCAGAACAAACCTACGGGTGATTAAATCCTGAAGGGATTGACTTTCCAATAACAAACACTCTCCATTATCGCGCTTCTAAGAGACCATTTACTCCACAAATATACCAACTGCACACAAAATATTCATTCTTGATCACAAAGCATTCCTGTCCTGATGAGAGTCAGGATATCACTGAATCTCTGAATGCGATCAATATTAAAGATCAACAACTAATCAATTAATGCTTTTTCATTTTCCTGCTACTTTACATCATGAAACTGTTAACACAGGTCTTGTGGGCCGTTCTCATTCTAGGATTTAGTTTTTAGGGTGGTTTTCTCCTCATTTTACATTTACTTTATGTGTTTGTGTGTGTTGGAACCTGTAGACAATCTGTAAAGCAAAAGTGAGTTCTGATCTTTAACAGAAATCAGATGTGTTGGACTACTGTAAACGTCAGGATTGTATTCCTTCAGTTACTTCTGTGACGTGTCATCACAGATCTGTTACAGAAGTAACTGTCATTCTCATGATGTCATCTCATCACTGGTGCTGATGCAGTAAGAGTCAAGAACTAAACGCAAGTGTTTTTCAGGCATGAGGAAAGACGTAAGGCAACGAGATAAATAATAAAATGTGTTATTTAAGTGTAATGGCATTTATACATAGTTGAGGACCCAAACAATATAATGTTTCATATGTTTATCACAATCCTTTGGGCTCTTTATATGGTTTTGGTGCAGGGTCACATTAATATAATGGGCTGGTAACTCCCATCCCAAAACTGAGCACTGTTGGGTTATAATATACGGTTTAGTGAATGAACCTGTTCTTAGATTCTTAGAAAGGACTTTATGTGATTTTGAAGCGTTTACCGTTACTCCTAACCTTAAATGGAATACTTGGAAGTTAGAAACCCAACGTCACTTTGAAAGAGTGAGTCCTTAACATTTTCATTTGGATTTTCATGGGCCTTCAGTAATAACAAACGGTAAGACTGATTCTTATTCTAGTAAACACCACTAAAAATAAAACATTTATAAAGTCATCTACATGTTTATTTTACAGTCATGTTCAAACGTTCAGTGCTTTAGGAAGTTCGAGCAGAGGGAAGTAAGAGAGATAACATTTAGCAGCAGGCATTTTTTCGAAAACAGCCGCCATAAATTTGCAATTTTCCAATTTTCCTATCGCAGAGAGTCCCTGCAGAAACTTTCAAGCGCAAATTGCCACATCGGAATCCAACACTTATCTTTATTTTAAAAACCTCTCCAGCGTTACCGTTTCATATCAAACAGTAATAATGAAAGCTTAGGGACGGGCCAAATAATCGAAACATTAGGCAAAAGGGATTTTACTTAATAGGATACAAAGGTGAATGTTCTTAGATAAGCATTAAAGGACATCGTTAAAAACATGACTGATTCTCACGCTTTAAAGCCGAACGGGGGGGTCTTGCAAACAGCCAAAAGACAGTGTAAAAGAGGAATTGGTTTGTAGACGAAAGAGGAAAGCATTCATTAAAATGTATTTTTATCATTATGTGCGGAGGAATTATGAACGGTTTATTTTTCAGTAAACACACATCATCCGGTTTGGGATCACACGGGGTTTTGCTCAATTCTCAAACGAAAAAAGAAGAACGAAACGAGAGTAATTCCTCAAACATACGTAGAGAATGAAAATGTGAATAATCTGGATTTGAGTAAATGTGATCATATTGAGATCGTCAATAATATCAACTCTTTACCGCGGAAACAACCGATCCGAGCTCAGTTTGACACATTCTTGAGATCTCTTCTGAAACTCTTATAGAGACATTGGAGTTATTTCATCTGCAGGATGCAAAGGACGCTCAGTAAGATATCAATTAATACCAAATATCAGAACATGTGCACGGTTTTCATATTCATATCCCTGACCTATGATGACTTTATCACGGAACAGATTTCTTTGCTCAATCCGAAGGCCGTTTCTTCCAGATTTCCATGACGGAGTCTGTGACTCAATGTGATCTGGTCTGTTCTACTGCCACGCTGAACATTTGGTGAAATCCTCAGAGGAGAAAAACACGTTCATGTCCTAACAGAGAGAACTCGTTCATATGAGCCAACACGTTGCTATGCTCGTTGCAATGATGCTCGGTGCTTAAACATCGACTTTGTAGCTCTTTGCATCTTGTTAAAACAGGCCATCTTAGTTCCCAGCACAAGTGGTCGCGTTGTGTCTTCAGGGATAATCTGAGTATGGTTGTGTGGATTGTGAGAAGCATGGAAATGTATAAGGTTCGTATAATGCAGCATCTGTGTATAGAAGAGAAGTTCTTCAATGCTCCGGAGTCACATACTGTACAAGAAGCTGAAGACGTAAGAACCCGTAGGAATCTTTAAGCCTCCAGCACAATGCATCAATATTGCAAAGTATAAACCGGATGGGGTCTCTAAAGCCCCCGGCAAAATGACCCGGGACGACCGTTTGACATCTTTGAGGGTTTAGTATCCATGCATTCAGTTTGAATGCATCTATTTCAGTCTAATCAGTTAGCTTACCAAATGATGGTGTGACATACAGGATAAAGACTCTGGCATTGGGGACAATGTATGAGGGCGGATCTAATGATGCGTGAGACCCAGAGGAATCAAAGGACCGACAAACCAGATCCGGCAATGTTCTCAGTTCCGTGTGATGTGAGAAAGACACGCGTCGGTTTGAGATGAAAACAAGAGTGAGATTAATGAGATTAAGTGCCAGATGGCCAAACATGACCAGAGCTGATGTCTGAAGATGAGTGACAGCGACTGCGTCTGTAGTCCAGCCTGAAGCTCATGCAAGAAATCACAGACAAACCTATCATCACTTAACCCTGAGAACAAAACTTTGCATGGTTCTTGAAACTTTCAATGAATGTCTGAGTGTTGTTTAAGGTGACGCGTAAGCAGGACATTATAGATACTTACACGAGAGGTTTCTTCTGCTTTGTTGTTTTCTTTAATCCGCTATATAAACTGAGTTTAGAACACAAAACTGCTTCTACTTACTTTTCTTTATATTTTTATTTCCCTTAGAATTATAATTGTATCATTATTATAGCATCCTAAAAGCACAACAATAAAAACATCTCTGTTTGTGGAAATCAAGTAAAATAGTAATACTTTAAAAAATACTTTAGCTTGCACAAGACTAGGCCCAGGTACTAAAACGATGAACTAGAAAGCAATATACAGTGTTAATATTCGGTGGAGCAGCATCAAAAACTAGTTTGCTCTAATAATAAAGAATGTTCTGTTTTTACTGTCTTAGAAATGTTGAACAGCATTGTGTTATGTCTTAGAAGGAAAATTCTCAAAAGTAATACGGAAAAATAAAAAGTCTGCCATGAATTACTCAACCTCAAATCGTGCCAAACATTAAACATAAGAGATATTTTGAAGAATGTAATGTGTATGACTGACTACTATATATTACTGACTATATATACATTTATACTATAAAAATATTGTGTAATTTATTCTATTGAAAAACAGATATTATAAAGAACCTTCGAAAACAAACAGTTTTGTGTCCTCTGAATACCATTTTAGGGTTTTATACTTTAGTTGTCCATGATACCTTAAATGTGTTATATATATGTGTGTGTGTGTGTGTGTGTGTGTGTGTGTGTGTGTGTGTGTGTGTGTGTGTGTGTGTGTGTGTGTGTGTGTGTGTGTGTGTGTGTGTGTGTGTGTGTGTGTGTGTGTGTGTATGCGTGCGTGTATTTAAAGAAACTTGTACAGGCTTGGAACAATTGAGCTTAAGTAGTTTTAAAAAATCATTAGAAATGTTATGTTTGGATGCAGTCTCTGTTTAATAAAACCACAAAAAAAAAACTATTGTTATTTACAGGAAAAGAAAATTACAAAAAAGTAACTTCTCCCACAAAATACTAGACATTCAATTTAAAAAAAGATTTAATTTCATGTCAGTTGTTCTTGCTGTTCCTGCTAGATTTTGGACAATCAAGTGTATTGGATTAATCGATCTCGCAAGAAAATTCAAAAATTATCAGAGTCAAACATAAGAACAATGCCAAAAATGAAATGACCAGAATGACATGAAAAGATATTAGAAAAATATTAAAAATTAATTATTAAATTGATTATTAAAAAAAAGCATTAATATTGTTTGGTCCAGTATAAGTGCTAATAGTTACAATATACCAATGCTATATATTAATGCTATGTGTTAATATAAGCATTATGGACTACGTGTTAAATGAGTGTGACACTAATGTGTGTGCATGTGTGCGTTCGTGTGTGAGCGTGCTGAGTGTTAAAAGTTTCTTATAACCCTCAGATAGCTGACTTTTAATAAAGAGGTCTACCTTATATTTTATTTTCACACAACACTGCTTTATATTGAATCTTCTCTGTCCCTCTCCACCGGCTATCCAATAAAAAAATAATAATAAAGAAAAGTTTAATTTTAAAGTTATAAAGGCACGTACTAACACAATAAATGTAAAGTGTACAGAGTAAACATCTGTGGTCCAGCCTGATCCAAAATACAAGAACAAAAACTTCACAAAACCGAACACATGAACTTAAACATCCATACATGTGAACTTCTGTTTACTGAACACATGATCACATCTATTCTAAGAGTTTCTCTGTATCCCCATCTATATGAGAATAACCTAATGTTAATAAGCTCAAACAACATACACGACCTTCACAAACACATCCAGTGGGAATACTATTTCACTCCTTGTCAGATTTTAATTCATTAGTATGATGAGCAAGGTGAAGAACAGATTTCACTGTTTTACCGTCAAGCATTTGACGTTCGGCTGTTATCACAAATGATTGCTGTTAAAAGGAAAGCAGCTGCGCTATGAGCGGCCTGTCAAAACACACAGCATCTGCATCACAAAGTCTACAAAAAACATAAAGAGTTCAAGGGACAATCAACCTAAAAATAACAATTCTTTCATTATCCATGTCATATTTATTCATGTGATCCAATCATTCTTTTCAGTGAACAACACTAAAGAAGATATTTTGAGAAATGGTTTTGTGGATGTACAACAGAAGGTTTAATATTGTATGATTATCAGCATTCTTTAAAATATCCCTATGAGATCAATGATCAAAGATGATCTTTAAAGATTACAGAGGAGGAAGTGAAGTTGGCTTGGTCAAGGTGAAAACACAGCGTAAGGTATTGACTGCCAAGATTAACGGGGTGAACACAACAAGAGCTGACCGAACACGAGCCAGACCTCGGCAGGGGTGTTCCGAGAACCTGCGAGACGTCTTGGCCAACTAAGAGAGAGAAGACAATGCTTTGTTGACGAACCATATGGTCCTTAAAACAAGTTAACCCTTTAGACACAGCCTATTCTTCTTAGACACTTAAGTCAATCAGAGTTTCGCATTTTGAGCCGTTCGCTGTGATTTGATACAGACAAAACCATCCAGAAGACTTTATAATACACAACGATCTCCCTCCTTTAGTCTAGCAAAGAGTTTTTTCATTCCATTTCCAACAATCTGAGAAAGTGACCAGAGAAGTCACACAACGTTTCTTTATATCATTTACAACAACACAAGCAATATCTTCAGATGTCAGAATCAGAACAAGCTTTATTGCGTGCTTACACACACAAAGAATTTGTGTCTGTCAAGAAGCTTCCAGTACACAATGTCAAGTGACAAGTCATAAGTAACATAGGTAAGTCATAAAATAAATAAGTATGTAAGATTACACACAATGGTGTAAATGCTTGTAAAGTAAAAGTTGTAAGATGCTACGGAATATACATGAAAAATCAGAGGGACAGTATTGCACACATTTATTGTACGGTAGGGGAACATTCATACATTAGATGAGTTTGTGTTCAATAAACCACAGACAGAAAAGCATTCCAGAGGTTTGATGCTTGAAATCCTAACAGCCCGGATAAATGATTCACGGATGTATGCATATAAATCCGTTTGAAGTTGTGAATAAACGAATAATCTATCTGATAGTAAATGACATTTGCAGAAAGCTTGATGGTTTCATATTTTTAAGATACACCGGCCTGTAATACGGTTTAATATTAATCTTTTGATGAAAGCCACCATGACGAATGAGCCACCAAGCAAACACAGACTGTGTACCGCAAGATCTCTGGAGCAGAAAATACCCTTCTCCAAGATATGAGACACCGCCGAGATCTGAGAAACGTATTACTCAAGTGAATGAAATCAAGTTTCATGTAATCCAGATTGAGCCTATTTACCTCCTTCATACACATTCAGGTGTTATTTCACAAGATTCGTCAGCGGACGTTATTCCCGGAGAAAAAACCATTCCAGCAGAATATATAAAGTAGTGCTTCCTCCGAAATGACTTTCATGTCCAGATGATATTACCGTACCCTCTTATAATTCATCCCTGCACTCCAGCCCATCTGTCAAACACAGCCCTGCACAGTTCACTGCGCCGCCCCGCACATCCAAAAAGGTCAGGGTTTCTATATTTTTCACGTCCACACAGAAAACCATCACATCAGGGAGATAAAGTGAACGCGTGAACGCTGTACTCACACTGAATTTAATGATGTCATAGATGAGATAGCGCGGGACGGGCTGACCGTTCACTTTGTCCACAATCATCTCCTGCAAATTCAAAACAAAAGATGAGACACACGACAACAGGAGATGCACTTTTCAAATCAAAAGGGTTATAAAATTATTTTATTGACCGTAAAGAGGAAACGACCAATTAAAGAACGTGTCATCGGCATTATGAAAAAGGCGTTAAAAAAGTGCACTGCACAACTTTAGCTATACGAGATTGTGTTCGATAAACCGCAGGCCGAAATCCATTACAGACGTTTGACGTTTCAAACTCTTCAAGCCTGAGTGATATTAATAATTCATGAACGCGCGGATAGAAATCTACGATATGAAATAATTCCCCACAAAATCAGAAACTTCTAGATTGACAGTCTGTCTTATAAATGACAGCCGTGGCGAAGCTCGGTGGTTTAGTATTTGAAGAGACATATCGCCATTGACCTTCATAAGTTTGCAAAAGTTTTTTCTACCCGAGGCCACACAGTGAAACTCAACTTGTGCGTATATCTCATCGATACTGAAAAAATGTATTTTTAACTAACTATGTACAGACGTTCGGTAACTCACCCCGTCTAAAAGTGTGTTTGATAGGTGAAGACGCAGATCTTTCCGGAAGGGAAACTCCAGGTTGGCTATGTGGAAGACCGAGTTATCTCTGTCAATCATATACACTTCATTCTTTCCGTCGATCAACATCATGTAACTGTAAAAACACAAAAGAATGGACAGAATGACTGACCCCAGGCCTGTGCTCTCTTATATTTACTGCGATAAGACTCATGACAGATACAGTCGAAAGGTTTCATGCCTCAATATACTGGGACGCTCTCACGTTTCTGTTATAAATAAGTATTGAATAATTTAATATGATGTATCACTATGTGACAAAAGTTCTATTTGAACATGATATGACAACACAATACTGTTCCTAGATACTAATTCCTTGTGGTTTTTAACCTTACCATATTAAAATGATAGTATACAACATGACTGGATTTGTAAAAATATATTACTAGAAAAAAATATGCTTTCATCTCTCTGTACGTACATTAATGTTGTATTCATTTGATGATCTATATGTATGATAGTGTCAGTTATTCTGCAGCATCAGTGTTATGTGCAAAACAAACATAATGTACAGCTCTTCACGAAGACTTTTACTTTCAGGTGAAGAATTCCTTTAAGGATCTCTTGACAGTTCACGAACAGAAGAGAGAAATGCAGATAATAATAAATCCCAGCGGCGTGTAGACAGCAGGAAGTGATTGATAACAACACAGCTTTGGGTCGCTGTTCACTTCCTTCAGAAACGTGATGAGAAATCATTCCGATAATGAGCATAATTACGTTCCAGGAGACTCAGGGCGGTGAAATTCCCTTCATGGCTGTGACAAAATATATGCTTCCGAAATAATAACTGAAGGAGAATGAAAAGGTTTGTTATCTTTGTGCGCACCTTGTGACCCTCGTACAGAGGAAACAGCTTTATCAGAGACACCAGAATACAATTCTGGATGAATGTCTTCAGCGTCAGTAGCGGTTTAATATTCTTTACTAATCAAGTTTAAACATTTAGATGGTGAACTGAGAGCATGAAATACCACACACGAGACATTAACATTCAAAACACGGGTAATGAAAAAACATTTTCTGTGTCCTCAAAATAGATGTTCTTTCTGTTAGAGAATTATTTTATTTAAGTAGTTTATTACATAAAATTCTCAAACCATTCCAAAATATTTTAAGATTTCTGTGAATTAAAATATACAAATAGAAGCAAAAAATATATAATTATAATTTTGGTGGGGTGACTTGGAACAGAACATCAAAGGGTTATTTTGAATTATTTCTAGTTATTTATTTATCTATTTTGTGAGAATATAATTATTACATTTCCATTAGAATGTCGACAATTACATAAGATTTGCATCAGACAGACCGAAATCAGTCCAGCTCAAACTCCAAAAGAAACATGTCTCTCTCTCTCTCTCTGTCTCTCTCTCTCTCTCTGTCTCTCTCTCTCTCTCTGTCTCTCTCTCTCTCTCTGTCTCTCTCTCTCTCTCTGTCTCTCTCTCTCTCTCTGGTCTCTCTCTCTCTGGTCTCTCTCTCTCTCTCTGTCTCTCTCTCTCTCTCTGTCTCTCTCTCTCTCTCTGTCTCTCTCTCTCTCTCTGTCTCTCTCTCTCTCTCTGGTCTCTCTCTCTCTCTCTGGTCTCTCTCTCTCTGGTCTCTCTCTCTCTCTCTGGGGTCTCTCTCTCTCTCTCTGGTCTCTCTCTGGTCTCTCTCTCTCTCTCTGGTCTCTCTCTCTCTGGTCTCTCTCTCTCTCTCTCTGGTCTCTCTCTCTCTCTGGTCTCTCTCTGGTCTCTCTCTCTCTGGTCTCTCTCTGGTCTCTCTCTGGTCTCTCTCTGGTCTCTCTCTGGTCTCTCTCTGGTCTCTCTCTCTGGTCTCTCTCTCTGGTCTCTCTCTCTGGTCTCTCTCTCTCTCTGGTCTCTCTCTCTCTCTGGTCTCTCTCTGGTCTCTCTCTCTCTCTGGTCTCTCTCTCTGGTCTCTCTCTCTGGTCTCTCTCTCTGGTCTCTCTCTCTCTCTGGTCTCTCTCTCTGGTCTCTCTCTCTGGTCTCTCTCTCTCTGGTCTCTCTCTCTCTGGTCTCTCTCTCTCTGGTCTCTCTCTCTCTGGTCTCTCTCTCTGGTCTCTCTCTCGTCTCTCTCTGGTCTCTCTCTCTGGTCTCTCTCTCTGGTCTCTCTGGTCTCTCTCTCTGGTCTCTCTCTCTGGTCTCTCTCTGGTCTCTCTCTGGTCTCTCTCTCTGGTCTCTCTCTCTGGTCTCTCTCTCTGGTCTCTCTCTCTGGTCTCTCTCTCTGGTCTCTCTCTGGTCTCTCTCTCTGGTCTCTCTCTCTGGTCTCTCTCTCTGGTCTCTCTCTCTGGTCTCTCTCTGGTCTCTCTCTGGTCTCTCTCTGGTCTCTCTTTCTGGTCTCTCTTTCTGGTCTCTCTCTGGTCTTTCTGGTCTTTCTGGTCTCTCTGGTCTCTCTGGTCTCTCTGGTCTCTCTGGTCTCTCTGGTCTCTCTGGTCTCTCTCTGGTCTCTCTCTGGTCTCTCTCTGGTCTCTCTCTGGTCTCTCTCTGGTCTCTCTCTGGTCTCTCTGGTCTCTCTCTGGTCTCTCTCTCTCGTCTCTCTCTCTCTCAGAAAATCCAGCTTCTCTCCATCAAAGCGTCCGGTCTGGATGTGGTCAGTGTTTAAAGCATTGTGTGTGGTGTATCTCAGCTGTGGGTGAGTGTTTGTGTTTAATGATGCTGTCGGAGCACACGAGCAGCGGGAGTTAAGAGAGAATCATTTCAGCAGACAGACGGAGAGGGCTGAGGTCACCTGTGCCATCATTAAAACGCCCTCTATGAGTCCAATATCTCCAAACATCACACCAGAATCCTCTTCACTTTAAGAGCACGAGGTGTATGGTCCTTCATGCTTAACATCACTCTGACACTTATGACTCAAAGGCACCTACACCACCAAAGCATGCATTTAAATATGAGGAACATATTTCCCTCTTGACATTTACTCATCACTAATAAAAATATTAACACGATCCATCTTTAATTTGATTTTACCTTTTTGAGTTTGTAGCAATGCAAAACAACAACATTGTTCTATGTTTATTTAAATTAAAGTTATATCCCATAGTAAAAATGTTCTCTCTCTCATGCAAACCTGGAAACTTGTACTTACATAAAATCACATTGTGTTATCGTTGTATAAAAATCATAAAATAAGTTTGTTGTCTCCCAGAATCATCCATAATGCAGATTTATTTACCTTTATCCGTTTAAACACTATATTGTTTTGTATAAAATAATCAATTTACAGGTAATAATTTTTTATTTTTTTATGTCACCTCCATAATATTGGAACTGCCCAGGAGTCAACAAATTCAAGAACAAAAATGCATCGTTAAAGTTATCCAAATGACTCCATAGGGGTAATGATTTTCTTTTCAAGTGAAATAATCCATTGATGGGAGAAATCATTTTAGATTTGGAGCTATAGCCTTTAAGTCAAATACATCTTGACACTTTTAATCTCAAGAGTAACAGATGTGATGTCATATATGTGTTTGGTACTTGAACATGTTTTTTGCTCATTTTGTTGAGCAAAAAACCTCTGTCTTACAAATATGTGTCTTTTAATTACATTTTGGTTTAGTGAAATTCAAACATCTATCATCTTTCCAGACATTTTTTTTTACCAAAGACTGTAAGCCCATGATTTTATGTGGACCTGATATCTAAATGATCGGACATGGGATCGTTCATATACCGGATCTGTGTTATCAGTTCGTGTCTCACACGGTTCGTTTCTGCACATTGTGCTTACATCAACACATTTTCTTTTGGACCGAGATTGTGTTTGAACCTAACAAACACACACACACACACACAAGCATGCACAACTGTACACGCACACGAGCTGTCGTAAGTCTGAAACACAATTCTTGATGTCCTTGACATTTCAAGATGTGTTATTGTACTCACCGTGTGCCGTCTGCCTTCCAGCTGACCTTATACACATTCTGTTCCAACAGCCGAATGTTCCTACGGTCCATCGATACGGGCTGAGCACCGGGAAACCCAGATCTGTGCGACAACATCACACAAACAAACATAATGCTATTACAACGGACAAATGACTCATCTACAGTCATGAATGACAGGAAGTACAGCTGATGCTTTCATTAGAATAATCTCACATCACACTTTCTGAAACAAATCTCGTGCTTTCCACTCTTAATATCTTAAAAGAAAGTATTTTGAAGAACAAAGCAACGCTGAACCTTTGAGACATATCTCAAAATTTCTTCCTTTGTTCCAGTGAAGAAAGTCACGCACAGAGCTATTAATAACAATTAAATATGGGAAATGAAATCCAATAAAACCCAAGTCTATCCCGATATATTGTCAGGGTTAAACACACGCTGTCACTAATCCTCTGGCTGCGTTTGGAATCATCTGTGTGGAAAGTGTGACATTAAAAATCTCTTGACATTTACAGGCCTCCTGATTTCACTCATCAGGTGGAGGAACACACTCACTTGTCCCACTCGGAAAACTGTTGGCATTTCCGCTGTATCTCTCCGAGCTTAGGCTGAGACGTGACTTGAGTGACGCCTTTGACAGACACCCCCTCCAGAAACACAGCCCCCTGAAACACACAATAAACAAACCACATGAGCGCTTGAGACCGCCTGTCACATCCTGAATACAGAAGAATACTGAGAGAAATCCTCCAGGTTATATACATCCACATGTCTGTATGATTAGACTGTCAAGACGTCTTCAGAATAATGGGCTTGTATAATGCTGCGCAGTAAAACATTCTGGACACACGCAAATCAAAGGAAAGTTCAAAATTGATTCTGAATGAAGAATCACATTTTTGGAAACAAAAGCTGTTAGAAAAATTATCTTAAAGTAGCCTCATAGTGGTCGTAAATCTGAAAAGCTAAGATGTTTCAAACATGTATTTGGTTGTTTCACATATAGTGCTTTTTATATGGGAATGTAGAACACATCTGAACATGTAAGCAATACTAATCCAGAATAACATCAAGTTTTAGGTTTTTAACACTGCACAACCAACACTTATAAGCAAATCCAAATAGAACTTAAAGATTCAATAAAATTGCTTTATCTTTCATTATTATACCATATCTTTCATTAATAAAAACTTGACTCGAAGGGGAGAGGGTAACACTCATTTCGACTTCATTTTATTCCTTTGAATAAACCTGTTCTTAAGGAAACCTTTAAGAACTACTTAAGAAATCTTCACAAACCACACTTAGGAACATTCCAATGAACCCCATAATTAATCTTATTTAATCTTATTAATTAATGTTATTAAATATAATGTCTTGCTCAGAAAACGAACTGATTTAGAAAGCCAAGAATGGGAGCTTAAGATATAAATTTCCCTTGGTATTATCTCACTGAGCATGTTAATGCACATAAATCATTTTAAGTCAAATAAACTGTTGCAGTAACAAGCAGGACGTGATGATACGTGCCAGTTTGAGTCGTTCTTTCTTCTTCCTGCCGTGACTGGATTGAGAAGAGCTGGGTTCAGAGGCCTGGGCCACCGGATTTCCGTCATCATCCACCTCCTCATCATCATCTTCAAAGCACCAGTCGGGGAGGGCTGGAGGAGACGGGGCATCCTCTACATCACCGTAACGACGAAAGAGCTCCTTAAGGTACTCTCCCTTATAGATGCCCGGGGGTCGAGCCTGAGTGAACGCTGCGACAGCCGCCTCGATACTAATACACAAAAAACAACACATATGTTAATAGCCCCACTTACTTCACAAACTGTTAAATAAACAGACGGATTTGAAATAATTCATTTAGGATTTATCTTTAAAAAAAGTTAATGTGTGGCCAAGCATGGTGTCCATTGGATGGAATTTGTGCTCTGCATTCAACCCATTCAAGTGCACACACACAATAAGTGCACACACACATGCGCAAACACACACATTAAGTAAACACACACGTGATCAGACATGATATAAATGTGCCATTTTCCACCACAAGCATCCTCAATTAAGCTCAACACAGATGATAAAGTTAAGGGCTTTAACCACTAAATACCATAAAGACATCCTGCAGAATTACAATCAAATGTCTAGAAAGCTCTGATTGACAACCAAAAGTCTTTTGAGGTGATAAATGGAAATGTAAAGTTTTCATCAGAGGATGTCTTGTGGTGTTATCGATGTGCCCTACGAAGAACAATGGTAGCTCTGCAATCATCCACAGATGTGCCGTGGTCAATGGCTCAAACCCCATCGATTGAGTTTCATTTCTGAAGCACATTTTAACTTTACAGAGATTCATTCAAACCCCCCGTGAGCAATTCCGAACCAGACAACAACACACGGAAATGACATCTCACATCTTCACTCACGCAGAAGCTCCGAATCTCTTCCCGATGCAGACTCTCAGAGGGACTTATTCATTCAGAGAACTTTCCTTTTAATGTTGTCATTAAAATAAAATACAAAGGTCTGGACCTTAGAGACCTGACAGCTGATACGGCTTGTGTAGTCATGTAGACATTCTTCTGTTTGTAGTTGTTGATGCTTCTCAACATCTCAAGTTTGAATTTATTGATGGGAATTCGTTTAAACTTATTAATATCAAAGACATCATACGGGTTGCTCACATAAGATTTCTAGAGTGACATAAAAATTCATTTTCATAAACCAGGTTCCAATCAAATTTGAAGGTCTACTGGGCCACACCTAACCTTTACATTATTCATGAGTCAAACTTTCTTGACAGCGTTTTTAATCAACTCTTAAGTAGAAAATCAAGTAGGAACTACTGATCCCATAAAATGTATTTTATTCGATGTATATTTTTGATGTAGAAGGACTGCAAACATCCATAGTTTGAATGCTAAATAGGAAAAAATAAAAGATAATTTAACAAATATAGTTTGCCGGTAGCGGATTCTACTGCAGGATTTTACTGACGCCCCTCTGAATGAGTCATCAAACTGACCTGAGTGATAGAATGAACGTCTGCACCTCCACACATGACTTTTTACCACGTTCTCATCAAACTTTCAGTAGATGCTTCCTGGGCAGATCTACTTGTGTTTCCATTTATAGAGAACAACCCAAAGTTTGCCTGGAAACTCACAATTGACTTAAAACGTATTCAAGCCATTGTTTTATTGGATAAGTATCACCCTTTTCCAGATTATCTGTTACATCTAAACTATTTCAATCTTATAACAGACATTAAAGTATTGTTTGTCAGTGAATACCTCAATCACTGCAATGTCACTCACTAATGACATTATTACTGCACTGAATTATAATTACCCATGTGTTTGTATTTACATATTCATGATTTATCCAAACTCTTTGTCATGATGCTCAGGAACATCTTAAATAAGTTTTAGTCATTTAATGATAAGGGGGTTTCAATAATATTTGATTGCAAGAGACCCAGAATCCAGTTTGTGTCCAAAGATAATTACAAGTCGACTCTAACATTAAAGAAAGGAGTTCCTCAAGTATCTATGTTGGGAACGATTTTATTTTCTATTTATTTCAATATAAATAGGACATGGTGTAGGAGCTAAGCTAGCCAACTGCATTTTAAGGCAGATAACAGTACCATTTATAATAATGCTCTTAAGACAACTTTTGATTTCTTTAAGACATGTCTTGTTAACCCCAGGTTGGAGTTTAAAAACAAACAGATTAAATTATCACTCCATTGAACGTAAGTAAAGACAGAGCTACAAAGTTCAGAATTGTTCATTTATGCTCTGGAATAAGCAAACAAGTAATAATGATGTTCTCGTCCAAGCTTCCTCTGACAACAATGGCTTATTCCGCTCTCTCTTTTTCACTTTCTAATAAACACTGGAGGTTATAAATGTGAATGCAACCAAATAAGGAGGAAACAGTAAGTGAATATTAGGTGCTTCCCACTTTGTCACGCGGAATGATGATGCAAAACGTTTAAATGTCACCCAAAATGTCTATATCATGATGTATACCATGAGCTAAAATGTAAATTACTCACACCGCCCACCCCCAACTGTTACAGTGCATGTGTTCTGCGCTATCATGTGTGCTTTCTAACCTCCAGTCCATTTTCTCCACCAGGTAGGCACATATTAAGAAGCCGGTGCGGTTGAAGCCGTGTGTACAGTGAACGCCTGCGGAAGACAAGAGGACAACAGTGACTAACATTCACTGAATCACACATGATTCACACAATCCGCCCACCCACCAAACCATTCAACAGCACTTCACTGAAATCAAACTCATTATTATTAAGTACTTTTCTTAAACAGGCCCAGATTGATTATTCTTTAATAATATTCAGGAATGAGTATTATATCAACAATATTAGTAAATACACATGTATCATCTATGATTGAATGACTTACAATCTTTTCTTATTGTATGGTATAGGACAACCGTCTGCAGTCCATGTTGGATGTGCAATGTTTGAATACACAGTATTAAACCCACTGATGCGGAAATACGCAACCACCCGTTATATATCAAAGTATTCGCTGACTAAATGTCATTCGATGGCCAAAAGAGCAAAGTTAACCAACCAATAAGTGCGTAATTGTTTTTGGTGAGTCTTCAAAGTCCGTATTATAAAGGTTGTTATTCTTATTTCCAATATTTCCCCTCGATATGATTTATCATCCGGGCATTTTCACATGGGCAACCGATTCATTTTTCAATTAAATCTTCCGGCTACAAGGAAAAAATGATTCCATAGAAGAAAAACGCGGCAAAGGCCAGAAATTCATCAGTGTGATTTCATATCACACCACACAGCTTTATTGATTGACAAAAAGCTTTTAAACTGAAGCGTCGCAAACTTGCGAACAACAATTTCTCGGTCACCTTCTCGCTGCCTGCGTTTCCAAGGGGTTTTGAAGAATAAACTATTCATCAAAAAGAAAATGCTATTCTTATATCCTCAGAGATAGACTCTGGGAGAAGACCGGCATGAAGAATGTTTGAAAAATCTTATTTTGTGTTTCGTAGAAAAGCAGAAGAGCGACAGGATGAATAAACCTGAATTTTCATTGTGAGGTGACCTGTTTTTTTATAGAACTGTTATTCATCTCTGAACATCTAGTACAGCAGAACAGAACGCCGTGAATAGCTTGAATCCTCCCCGTGTGCTGCAGAAAACAACCAAACACAACAAAGCGCACCGAGCTGAGGATTACAGGTTGTGACCTGCCATTAGCTGGCAAAATATAACCCTCCACTGATGCGAGAAACCTAAAAAGAGCCGGCGGCCGTAAGCTTCCGTCGGAGAGAACTCGGTTATTACTGCATCACATTCTGCACTGCATCATCTGAACACTTAACCGCACTGCACCATCCACAGAACACGTAACTGTACTTGATAATCCACACTAAATCTACTTATGTTATGCCGTTTATATTTGTTGCAGGTTTGGCTGAAGCGGGCAACACAATAATATCTTGTAGGGAATATATCAAATCGCAGCCTATTTACATTTTACGTTATTCATTTGC
Organism: Triplophysa yarkandensis; assembly: GCA_033220385.1. NCBI lineage: Eukaryota > Metazoa > Chordata > Actinopteri > Cypriniformes > Nemacheilidae > Triplophysa > Triplophysa yarkandensis. Next base: position 1,716,177 of record CM065658.1, on the reverse strand, counting down.
CATGGATTTACGAGACATCCATAAATGAAATGTGAATTGTTATAGTGGAATTAAACACCTATAACATCCTCGTCAGCATCTCTACATCTCGACAATATGACAATGGGTTTTGCTGTGTAATATACGTAATGTGGGCACTTATTAAAAATAAAAAAAAATCTTTTGTAACTTCTCTCTTTGTGTAACTCGGTAACATTGTTGTAGCACTTGTTCACCTATTGTTGTATCGGCTATTTACCGCTTCATTGTCTCCTCGACTATTGTAAGTCGCTTTGGATTATTTCCATACTCTGACACATTCTCAAGGGAAACAGAATTTTGATTCATGTGAAGTACAAATACATTTTAAAAAGACCTTGAAGATTTTTGATTCGACTGGGACTTCAATAGCCCATCCATGAGAGATTTATCACAGATCATTTAATATCTTCATTCTTCTTTAGAACATCAAATGGATTAAACGAAGAGCCTATTTATCATATAATCTCACAAATGTCTGCATAAGAAATGATCAAGATCTCAAACGGAGCACAGATTTGTCAAATCAACTATTATTTCAGTCATATGAATTTATTTTAATCCAGATTATTTCATCTGTACAATGTAAACGGATTTACGCCTCCAGACACGTCTTGTGTTTCAACAGTTACACTTCTTTATCTGATCCTGTTTATTTCTCGGGAGATAAATGAAAGAGCAACAGTTGAGCAATGACACACTTTGTGTATCTCTGACGTGGATTCAGACAGATTTGTGAAGGCGCGAGGTTTTGTTGTAGTGATTTTTGAGGTGTTAACAAGTCAGAACTCCAACAAGAAA
>CM065658.1:1662858-1710358 GCA_033220385.1 Triplophysa yarkandensis | reverse complement strand
AATGTTACCGAGTTACACAGAGAGAGAAGTTACAAAAAAAGTTTTTTTTTTATTTTTTTATTTTTACATCGTTACAACTGTGATAATACTCACAATAACAGAATTTACATGTGTTCAGTTAAAGTTCTTATTATTTTATAGTTAGATTGCTGATATTTTTATTATTGTTTATTTAAATGAGGGTTCACTTATACTATATTAGATTATATTTATATTATAAGTTTTATTTTGTATTTATGTGCAGTTAAACTTAAACAGGGTTCTTATGACTTTTGTAAAATTCTGTGGCGTGATGTAAATATTCATGACTTAATGTTCATAAAATGTAAATTGAATAAAAAATTATTAAAAATATTAAATAAGAAAGTCATATTCAAATTAGGCACATTTAGAGATAAAGGATGTAGTTTATAGAATAAATATTCATGAGTTTTCCTAAACTTTAAGGGTTTGTTTGTTTTTATAACTGTTACATTCTTAAGAAAAACATCTACAATATTTTAAACTTCATCATCATAAGAACAATGTAAAAATAAACCCCTAACCCACATTATATATCTCACATTAATCATATTTAGATTTTTATTTTATTATATTTATCACAGATAAAAGTCCCATCCGATGTTTGTAATGCATCATGAATATTCATTTCATTTTATTCACTTATTTAATTAGAATATGCGTTAAGTTAATTAGAATATGCGTTAAGCCCCGCCCTCGCCTCGGTAGGGTCGTTCATTGGCAGGCTGACTGAAAGCCGTCTCGGTGGCAGCCAATGAGATCTCCAATCGTCACATCGCACGATTAATATTCATGAGCCAAATTAGCATTTTAACCGACAAGTGGGCGGGGCTCCTTTAAAAATCCCGCCCAGTGACGTATGAGTGTTGATGTACGAAGCAAGCTAATCTGACTAGCCGTTCTATATAAACCATAGTACACAAACATCACCTTGTGTGTACACAAACACACAAACACACACAAAACAACACAATGATCAGTGACTCCTGTGCATGTTTGTGCTGTCACACACACACAATGAGTTGATTTAAAGCTCACCCGCTACAGGCTGTCCTCTCCTGGGACAGTTCCTCCATCGAGGAGGAGGTCCGGTCTGAGACATGTTGTGTTCCGAGCCCGCCCGAGTGTTGTGTGGAGTCCCGCCGGAGATCGCGTGTGCGGAGCGGGTCCAGGATCAGCGCGAGTCCGCGGACTGACTGGGCCTCGAGCGCTTCTGTGAGCGCGCGACTCCTCACGAGACTCGAGCTAAAGAAAAGTCCTCGTGCGCTTCCGGATGAAGAAGAGCGGACATCTGCTACACAAACCTGTGTGAGGAACACACACAAATAACTGCACACCCGCAGCTGTGTGTGTGTGTGTGTGTGTGTGTGTGTGTGTGTGTGTGTGTGTGTGTGTGTGTGTGTGTGTGTGTGTGTGTGTGTGTGTGTGTGTGTGCAGTGACGAGGAATGGCCTGCAGGGGTCACTCAAACACACCTGTGTACAGATCACACACACATACCATAATATTACAGCATCTGTGTGTGCACTGTTGACATTGTGTTAGAAGTTATTCACACACACACACACACTGAACACACACACTGAACACACACACACACACACACACACACACACACACACTGAACACACACACACACTGAACACAAACACACAGACACACACACATTGAACACACACAAACACACACACACACACAAACACACTGAACACATACACACACACACACACACACACTGAACACACACACACACAAACACACTGAACACACACACACATACACACACACACACTGAACACACACACACACACACACTGAACACACACACACACAAACACACTGAACACACACACACTGAACACACACACACGCTGAACACACACAAACACACAGACACACACACACACTGAACACACACAAACACACTGAACACACACACACACAAACACACTAAACACACAGACACACACTGAACACACACAAACACACTGAACACACACACACACACACACTGAACACACACACACACACACACACACTGAACACACATACACACACACTGAACACACACACATACACACACACTGAACACATACACACACAAACACTGAACACAGACACACACACCACACACACATACACACACGACACACACACACTGAACACAGACACACACATTCACTGAACACACGCCGAACACACACACACACACTAAACACACACACTGCACACACACTGCACACACACACAAACACTGAACACACACAGACACTGAACACACACACACTGAACACACACACACTGAACACACACTGCACACACACACAAACACTGAACATACACACACACATACACACACACAAACACAGATCAGAACTATATTCACAGAGTGGGGGAAATAAACCCAGACATTTTTCTTCTCGTACATTCTTTGAAATATCTCAATATGGGTTTAACAGACACATATATATATATCATATAAAAGGGAAATTGATGTGGATCAAGGACTGTATATATTGTCCTAATATACACAATATTACCAGAAGTAATCACTCACATTGACTCTCATATGAACTTAAGTGAACTCCTATAATCTATAGGGTTCAATATGATGCCGCTCCACCCTATATAACAGCTTTAACTCTTCTGTCCATAGGGTTTACGAGTGTGTTTATGGGATGATTTCATCATTCTTCTAGAAGAACATTTGTGATGTCACACACTGATGTTAGACGAGAAGATCGGACTCTCAGTCTTCATCACACAGATGTTCTATCAGTCAAGATCATCCACAACTGACTCTGTCATCCATGTGTTTATGGATCTAACTCAGATCCAAACTGAATGTTGGAAGAGGAACGGGTCAGATCCAAACTGAATGTTAGAAGAGGAACGGGTCAGATCCAAACTGAATGTAAGAAGAGGAACGGATCAGATCCAAACTGAATGTAAGAAGAGGAACGGATCAGATCCAAACTGAATGTAAGAAGAGGAACGGATCAGATCCAAACTGAATGTTGGAAGAGGAACGGATCAGATCCAAACTGAATGTTGGAAGAGGAACGGATCAGATCCAAACTGAATGTAAGAAGAGGAACGGATCAGATCCAAACTGAATGTAAGAAGAGGAACGGGTCAGATCCAAACTGAATGTAAGAAGAGGAACGGGTCAGATCCAAACTGAATGTAAGAAGAGGAACGGGTCAGTTCCAAACTGAATGTTAGAAGAGGAACGGGTCAGATCCAAACTGAATGTTGGAAGAGGAACGGATCAGATCCAAACTGAATGTTGGAAGAGGAACGGATCAGATCCAAACTGAATGTTAGAAGAGGAACGGGTCAGATCCAAACTGAATGTTAGAAGAGGAACGGATCAGATCCAAACTGAATGTTGGAAGAGGAACGGATCAGATCCAAACTGAATGTTAGAAGAGGAACGGGTCAGATCCAAACTGAATGTTAGAAGAGGAACGGGTCAGATCCAAACTGAATGTTGGAAGAGGAACGGGTCAGATCCAAACTGAATGTTGGAAGAGGAACGGGTCAGATCCAAACTGAATGTTAGAAGAGGAACGGATCAGATCCAAACTGAATGTTAGAAGAGGAACGGGTCAGATCCAAACTGAATGTTAGAAGAGGAACGGGTCAGATCCAAACTGAATGTTGGAAGAGGAACGGGTCAGATCCAAACTGAATGTTAGAAGAGGAACGGATCAGATCCAAACTGAATGTTGGAAGAGGAACGGATCAGATCCAAACTGAATGTAAGAAGAGGAACGGATCAGATCCAAACTGAATGTAAGAAGAGGAACGGATCAGATCCAAACTGAATGTAAGAAGAGGAACGGATCAGATCCAAACTGAATGTAAGAAGAGGAACGGGTCAGATCCAAACTGAATGTAAGAAGAGGAACGGGTCAGATCCAAACTGAATGTTAGAAGAGGAACGGATCAGATCCAAACTGAATGTAAGAAGAGGAACGGATCAGATCCAAACTGAATGTAAGAAGAGGAACGGATCAGATCCAAACTGAATGTAAGAAGAGGAACGGATCAGATCCAAACTGAATGTTAGAAGAGGAACGGGTCAGATCCAAACTGAATGTAAGAAGAGGAACGGGTCAGATCCAAACTGAATGTGTGAAGAGGAACGGATCAGATCCAAACTGAATGTTGGAAGAGGAACGGATCAGATCCAAATTGAATGTTAGAAGAGGAACGGGTCAGATCCAAACTGAATGTAAGAAGAGGAACGGATCAGATCCAAACTGAATGTTAGAAGAGGAACGGGTCAGATCCAAACTGAATGTAAGAAGAGGAACGGGTCAGATCCAAACTGAATGTGTGAAGAGGAACGGATCAGATCCAAACTGAATGTAAGAAGAGGAACGGATCAGATCCAAACTGAATGTTAGAAGAGGAACGGGTCAGATCCAAACTGAATGTTAGAAGAGGAACGGGTCAGATCCAAACTGAATGTTAGAAGAGGAACGGGTCAGATCCAAACTGAATGTAAGAAGAGGAACGGATCAGATCCAAACTGTGTTGAAGCATTCAGTCTGAGATTAAAACATCTGATTTATTTTATTTATATAGATTATTTATATTATTTATATAGATGTGTGAGTGAATACTTTAGGTAATAAAAGTTTAATACGCTCTACTAAAGTAAACACTACATTATAAAGTGTCAACACTTCATATGATTAAGTTAGTAAATAAACTTTGTAAATGAAACATGAGATGATTATTATGGTGGCAGTATTCATGGAAATGATTGTAGAATAGTCTCGGTTTATACCGTATTTTAACTTTCCGTTATTTTGCAGTTATATGATTTCAGCTTTATTTTGGTTCACATACATTAAAGTAAGAGTTTAACCCAAACATGATGATTGTGTCACGGTGTGACAGTGTTACTCACACATACCGTACAGTTAAGAGTATTACACATGTCTGTACTTCTCTTCAATGGTTTACGTCTGTATTTACATCCTTTGCAGCACTTTGCATATAAGTTTACATTTCTAAACGCAGAGACTTTTATTACGCAATATTGTGAAGTCTTTCACAGCGAGTCTGTGGTGAAGCGTCTTTAAGACATGGACACAAATCTTCTGGATTAAGTCTTATTATATAATAAATGAGTGACACCAGATCAGATGTTTATGGTTTAAAGCGTTTAAAGAATAATCTGCATCAGAATATTTCCTCTGAAAGATCAATCTGATTGATATTAAACTGTGGGACAGAAATGAGTAAAGAAACATGAAGTGTATATGATGTGATGACGTCACTGTGGCAGAACTCTACATGTTATCATGTGATAAACTTATGAAAAACACTTTTACTTTATTTACTGTTTATGGAAATAAAATACATTATCACCTAAAATATTGATCTGAACAATATTAATAAATACTTCTTCAGAAATAAATCATATTATAAATAAACAAAATAAGCAGAACAACATTTAATAAAATAAACCGAAGACACAAATATCTTAATGTTGTGCGTGCATAGGTGAACAATAATATATAATAATAATATATTTAACAGACACTTTAAATAGAAAAATAACTTTAATAACAATATATGTTTTGTGTGTGTGTGTGTGTGTTCAGTGTGTGTGTGTGTGTGTGTGTGTGTGTGTGTTCAGTGTGTGTGTGTGTTCAGTGTGTGTGTGTGTGTGTGTGTGTTCAGTGTGTGTGTGTGTGTTCAGTGTAAGTGTTCAGTGTGTGTGTGTTCAGTGTGTGTGTGTGTGTGTTCAGTGTGTGTGTGTGTGTGTGTGTGTGTGTGTGTGTGTGTGTGTGTGTGTGTGTGTGTGTGTGTGTTCAGTGTGTGTGTGTGTTCAGTGTGTGTGTGTGTGTGTGTGTGTGTGTGTATGTGTGTGTGTGTGTGTGTGTGTGTGTGTGTGTTCATGACGTAATGGTGTTGTGCGCATGCGCGCTCTGCAGCTCGTGAAGGGACCGGAAGTGTTTCTCCTCTGATTTCAACAATATCGACAGAAACTGAAGGAGATCTGTGAGGACTCTCTTCTGTTTTATCTTCTTTATCATCTTTATTATCTTCATCATCTTTACTATCTTTATCTTCTTTATGATCCTCTTGTGTATCGTGTGAGATGATGCTGGGTGACGCGTTTGGACATAAACACGTAAAGAGAAACACAAACAAACAAATCCTGAAGAAGAGAGCAACACAAGTACACAACAAACACAACAGAGACACCACAAACGTTAGCAAAACATGCTATAAACCTTCAAGAACTAGCCATGACGTCACGAAACCAGCTACTAATAAACAGGTAAACACACACATACACAACACACTGGGAACACACACACACACACACTTACACAACACACTGGGAACACACACACACACTTACACAACACACTGGGAACACACACACACACACACACAACAGACATACAAACACACACACACAACAGACATACAAACACACACACACAACAGACATACAAACAGACACACACACAACAGAAATACAGACACACACACACACAACAGAAATACAGACACACACACACATAACAGAAATACAGACACACACACACACAACAGAAATACAGACACACACACACACAACAGAAATACAGACACACACACAACAGACATACAGACATACAGACACACACACACAACAGACACACACAACAGACATACAGACACACACACAACAGACATACAGACACACACACACAACAGACACACACACACACAGAAATACAGACACACACACAACAGAAATACAGACACACACACAACAGAAACACAACAGACATACAGACACACACAACAGAAATACAGACACACACACACACACACACAACAGAAATACAGACACACACACAACAGAAACACAACAGACATACAGACACACACACACACACACAACAGAAATACAGACACACACACAACAGAAACACAACAGACATACAGACACACACACACACAGAAGACATACACACACACACATACATACAACAGACCCACAACACACACACACGCCCTGTGTTCACCAAACAAGTAAACCCAGTAGAGAAAGTCTTGTGTTTGATCAGATCTGCACACAGAGATCGTTCTGGTTTCTCTGACATCCAACTTTTCTTCTCTTGTTCTGTGTTTTTCTCTGCAGTGTCTAACAGCAAGCACTCATCTGTCGTTAAGTGTGAATGTTGGAAGACGTCAGGACCGGCACAAGAACACTCCAGACAACACACAGTCGGCCAAAACACACGAGACATGCAGAGAGAAGATGAATGTTTGTCCCGAGGCGTCATCAAACACGGAGAAGACGTATGCTGGAGCAAAGTTCAGCGAGCCTCCGTCTCCCAGCGTCCTGCCCAAACCACCCAGCCATTGGGTGGGAGAACATGCGCATCTGCACACGGCTGCGCAGACAGCCTGCAGCAAAGAACAGATGTCTGTGTGTCTGAAAACTCTGCTGAAGCTTCACATCAAACCATGAGATAACAGAGATGATGAGCAGAGATGAAATCCTCATGTTTCAACAGATACTAAAGTGGCGTTTGAAGGAGGATATTATGAAATTCAGTCATGTATTGATGGGTACTGGATGTTTGCTTTTGGGTTAAGTCTCATTAAACCTGTATCATGATGGTTTTAATGTTGTATTCACGCTGTAAGGAACAAGTCTATTATAATGTTCAAGACAATCCTCATGAAACATGTCGTGTTAAAGTTTACCCGCAGATATCGATGCACTGTACGATGGACTCCGTGATCTTCAAGCACTTACATTTACATTTTGCTTTTCTTTTTCGAAAGCATTTACTATTGTGCACAAAAAGTACTTCTCGCACTGCCGAAACCATTCATTTGAACAGCGTTTGTTTGTATCATCCACACCAAAATCAGATTTGAAAAGATTTTATTTTTTCTAGTGAAATAAAGATTTTCGGTCCGTACATTTTTGGATTCTTTTATATGTTACATATTGAAAAATATTCACCTAAACATGAACGTTCTGTTTACACTTTCTTCACTTTTAAACTAAAGAACACTTTATGGTTCCGTTAAGGGGACTTTGACCACATTGTTCTAGTTATATTCTGGTGATCTTTTTATTCGTAAAGCAGCTCAAACACCGGTGAGCTGTGTGTAAGACTGCAGCAAATGACATCAAACTGTGACAAAACCTACACAATCAGTTACATAACTTCTCTTTACATTTATTGAATATTTAAATATCGTGGACAGTTATGATCCACTGGAAAGACATTGCAAACCGTGAACATCCCATCTGACTTTAAAAATGAAAGGTTTACAAAAAGAGAAGACACACATAAGACTTCTGCAGATGATGTGATCAGTGCCCTATACAAACACCAGTAACCAGAATTAAAAAATGTACATGTGGTCTGTATAAATATTTGTATTTTATGCATAAAACGGCTCTGGTAAAATCATGTTGTAGATATTCTCAAGATGATAAAAGAACTACATTGTACAGAGCTGTTATGTAACACGAGTCATAAACAACACAAACATCTAAACACTATAGCCCTCTTGAAATGATATAGCTCTATAACATATTATAGACTATATATGATATATTTACCAACATTTCATAATGAAAGAAACATTTGCTTTGATACCTCCCAATACTTTAAAGTAAACCTAAGTCCAAAATACAAAAACAATACAGAGCAAATAAACACTGGAGAATACAAAACACTAAACGTTTTAGTTTATCACTTCAACGAAAAAACAAAATCTATTTTTTGGACAAACACACATAGCATAGAGTTCATGTTAGTTCATAAAAAAGTGTAGAAAAAGGAGCGTGTGTTTGGATGTTTGGCACACTTCACTGAGAGTATATAGACCAGTATATAATGTTAAAGAGCGTATATGCTCCGGGGAAGATGAGCCGTGAGTATTTGTCTATGGCGTGTGTGTCTATGAATAAACTGCCGTGGGAGGTCACAGAAGGCCTTTGGTCGCTATCCAGAACTAAATGCATGAGGAACCGCTCGTGTTTGTCTCCGTTCAGCTCGGACATGCCGTAGTTTCCTGTGGTCATCATGTCCATATCACTGTAACTGCTGCCGAACGTCGTCTGTCCCGGATGAGCCATTCCACAGGTACACGGCATCTGCACCGTCACACGGTTCCGTCACATTACACGTGAAAACAGACGTCATCATCATCATCATCATCATCACGAGAACATCGCATAAATGATGTGTGTTGTCTCACCTTACTGCTCTGTGTCCTCTCTTTCCACTCCTGTAATGTGGACAGGTAATTAACAGCGGCGTATTCTATCACGGACAGAAAGACGAAGACGAAGCTGACCCACAGGTAAATGTCCACGGCTTTGATGTAAGACACTCTGGGCATGGAGGCGTTCACTCCAGTGATGATGGTGGACATGGTGAGTACTGTAGTAATACCTGCGTGGACAAACTCCTTATAAATCCGCAGACACTTCGGTCACTAAACGCAGTCCTACGGGATATATACGGTGTGTGCGTGACTTATTTGACTGAAATTCAGTGCGTTCTCACCCAGAGGAACTCTAGCAGGAACAGCTCGCCGGTCGATCCAGAAGGAAACCCAGGACAACATCACCATCAGAGTGGCAGGAAAATACGTCTGGAGCAGAAAGAAGAAGACGTGACGCCGCAGGGTGAAGTTGATGTACAGACGATTGTACCAACCTGCAGAACACAACAAACGCACACGTACCCGTCAGAACCAGCCACAGAACCTACTGGAAATAAACCCCAAATCTTCTCCATATGACAATGCTTTATGAGAACGACCTTACAGTGGCAATGTCATTTTGAGATCTTTTCAATGAGACGTTCTTGAAGAAAGAGTCATCGTCTATAGGGCAGAGATATCCCCGCCCTACGGAACATAACTATAGAAGCGTGTTACCCGTACTGCTGTAGAACGCCAGCTTGGTAGTGGTGTGGAACTCTTGAATGAGGAACTGAGAGAGAGAGATCTTCTCGTCCGTTTGCAGAGATCCGTTGCCTCTTTTCCAGTACAGCATCAGATCGTCGTCAGTATAAGCATCTGCGGAAAACAACGCAACGCTTATGTGACATGACACGCGTGTGTGGGCCACGTAGTCACCATGTGAACTTACAGCTCTCGATCTCCAGTGAACACGTCTGTGTGTCCAGAGGGAAGTGACTTAGATCCATGTTACACATCGCCGTGACGGTGACCCTGCAGAACATCACAAACATTTACATTTGGGATCATCGCCCTGGACTGTACTCGTGCTTGGGTGCAGACCAATCCAACGGCCGGCGGAATGATGACCCAGGGCTATACATACTGTACATATAGGCCAGAGTTTCTGTGTCTTGTGTTCAAGGATAACCATTCACATGTGCTTCACACATTTAACGCTTCAGGCCCTTACTACAAGACATCATTCAGGCCATCATCGGAAAATGCAAGACATCATACCACCGAGCCGCAATATGTTTGTTTGCCTATACGTAGATCTTAAATTGCTTTCCTAGCTGAACACACTATAGAGAGAGGAAGTCATATCGTGGGACAGATCGGCTATGGCACGATGTGAGATTAACACTCAGTAATGAGCCGGATTTGTGTCTGGATGAGGGTTACGCAAATCCTACAGATTCTCATATAGATCAATCCACACATTCCAGCGACTTCTGTAGAGGACCATCTCAAGAAGAACCCGTCTTGACTTAACATCTCATGCTGACTGTATGTCAACTGTCAAATCCTGTTATCTTCTATATTCAAGTTTGAACACCGCTCAGTGGATTCGAGCGGCATCAGTGTTCAGTATATAAATGTTGAAACACATTCGGAACACATTTGAGATAAATCTGCGATGCTGACCTCAGACTGTAGAGAACTTTGCCGTCTGGATGAACTCTGAGCATGACGTTCTCCGTGGTGGTGTCGTGGATGAAGGAGCGCTTGGAATGCACGAAGAAAATGTCAGGAACCCAGATCTTCTTCACCAGTCGCCCATCAAAGGTCATACTCTGATTTGTGTTACTGGGAAAAGACAAGCGCTCGTCCTTCCAGTAGTGTCTCAGATAGAGAGTCATGGTGAAGTCCTGTAATGTTCAACATGAATATACATGTTTTAAATTGGAGATGATCTTTCTATACGTGTTGCTTAATAACGGACCTGAAGTTTGAAATGCCAATCCTCTTCCTAAAACCATAAACATGATATAAACAATTAAGTATATATCTAAATGCTATATAATTCTAATACTGTATTGTTTTACTCTTAATATTCGTCATCCTCTTTAAATGGCAAGAGAGAATATTTACTGGAACAATACCCTTTTTTCAGGTCCTTTATGGAGGAAGATACATTACTGTTGGAGTGCGGTTGGATATTTTTGGAAAGATTACTTAGTGCTGATGTTAAAATCCAAATCCTTAAATGTAAAAGACCCTAATGGCAGTGAATTGTGCGAAAGCTGTTGTACGTCACACAAAAGCTCATGTCAGTGTTGTACCATATCAACTTCAGAGATAGTGTCCAGACTCTCCAGCTGGACGTCCACTCCCACGGGGATCGCCGGACCTGCGCATACACATCATATAAATACATTCATTTGCTCTTCATTCATGAGTAATGTATCATAATGTAAAGTAAACAATGAGCTTTAAACTGTTTTCCACTTTAATACAAGCACGGTAAATTCAGTTGAATCTAAATAATCCATCTGTTCATCCGTCCACCTAATCTGAAGTCCCTTCAATTTCATTATATAATGTGCAGAAAACACATTGGCAAATATTACCCATGTGCGATATTCATGGTGTGGGAGATGTGTTTTATATATATGGAGAATATTGTCTGACGTTTATATTTATTTAACATGAACTTATCATAGACATTCAGATTTTCTCTTTTAAGTATTAATGACTCTACGGCTGATGTAATGTCTGATCAAGAACAGATCTGATGATGTCATCACAAACGATTTGAGATGTTGGTGAAGATCTTATGCGGTCTGGTATCACACATCACTCCATGCACATAAGACATTTCTGAACATCTCTATGGTCTCACCTCCGAAGCCGGGTCTCATGGAGAAGTCATGACCGTCTAACTTCAGCAGCTGGTCAGATTTTGTGACGGGAGCTTTCGTCACATCTGGACTTCTCATCAATAATGTCCTATTACACAAATATACCAAACAACAAAAAGTCAAAACATCAGGAATCTCAACATATAAGAATGTAGGTTTGACCCACAGACATGGATGAGAGATGTCAGGTCGGTATACCTGCCAGGTTTGTGTGATTCTTTCTGTCTTCTGATGGTTTCTCGTCTGGATCTGCACCATGCAAGAGATGACATCATCATTACATATAGCCATGTAGACAATGTATGCAAGGGGTTTTTCTATACCTTTACAAGTACATAACACATCAAAATGTTCTACCTTTTTTGCACACTTTATTGTTCCCAATAAATCTTTGGATGCCTTTAAAGATCCACTTCAATGTTTTCTAACTTCTAACTTCATTATGTTAATGTTAACATTTAATATGATGTATACATTTGAAATTAAAAAAGTAACATGGTCATGGTTTTTGGACCATATTTGAAGGAAGGAAGTCTAAGGCCGCTTGATGCATTACATACAAATGATGAATATATAGACAGTATATATCAACACAATCATTCAGCTAAAAGTGGAATGTTGGATGTTTTTATAATGGACTCTCTTTTTTTAGAATGCATTCTCCGCGAGGAATTGTTTCTAAGAATGAATTCCTTGCTTTGTATTCCACTGCCTTTTGATTTCCCGTAGTACTGAAGATTTTTACTTGTCGATAATAAAATTACACTTTTTAATTACAATACAGTTATGCAAGCGTACGCTTTCCGGACAAAATCATTTTCAATTGTTTAGAAAGATACGAATCAAATTGGTCCCATGTTGATCTTTCCTCCCGTTATATACAGTTACATTAAATACATATTTCTATTGTATGTCTTGACATTTTACATTAAGCTTTCATCAGTAAAGAAAACTCTTCATGTGTGCAAGCAATACATCTCATTCTGATTCTCATTCTGTCTGCACAGAGTACATCACACAAGATAAATACTGCAACTGTCATTTCTAAAAATGTAAAAAAACATTCTTCTATAGATATATCAAGTGTATATATAATAATGCAGCAAACCAAACCAGAGCAAGATGAAACCTATTTATGAACATTGTAATAACTGAGATATGATTGTACTACAACAGACTCAGGTCCTCAACCACATCTCTATAACATCCATACACCAACAAAATAATCTTATAGACAAAAAGCTGTACATAAGAGTTAAGCTCTGACGTGTGATACGGTGCACATATACATTCAGGTACTGTCATAACAACATAAAGCTGAATGTTTGTGCTCACCTGATCTGACTGCAGGTCTGAATCACCTGTGCATGAATCTGCAGAAAGCACACGCAGAACAGAAAGCATACATCAGCATGCATGATGTTCACATCTATTCACTTCCAGCATTGAACCAGAGAAAAAGTGTCCGCTGGTACAGTATGGGACTCGGTGTAGATGTGTGGTGTAATGCCGCCGGATTAATCTGTGTGAATGTGAAGGTCAGATGGGCAGAAGGGGCTTTAGCAGGTTACAGGGTGAAACACACATTTGCCGGCTATAGATTATGTAATGTCCAGTGGGCATTACGCTCTATCTGAATTAAACTTACATAATCTCGTAGTATAGCCATCCGCTCTCCAGTTCTCTTCCAGTTGGTACTCATGAAAGATTATAGTTGGATATTTTTAAAATACATTTAGTTCAACTTTTAGATTTATTTACATTCCGGGCTGTATATACAGAGGTTCCTCTGCTACACCACAAATAAACGTTATTGTACATACATGTCCTACATACCCAACCTTAACTTCTGGCACACATCCGGCCCGGTATTCTCTTTCATAGGCTAGAAAGTTTATTTCAGTACAATAACATGTAACGAGTTGTTAATTTAATACAGATGAAACACAATAACATATAGAATGAATGTATATGAATAAAATATATATTGTTATATAGGATATAATCCAGTAGCCACTAGCCGGAACGAAATGCAAACACAGACAGGAAGGTAACTTCGGGCCAGGCACATTTCTTCACCGAAACCTTTTATACACAATAAATATCCCATACACTTTCTTTTCTCATAATACATGAAGTCGTTTTGATATCATGCAGCTTGATGGAAGAAACATTTCCCTTAATGCTCTGATTTATTAATTTATTAAATACACTATAGAGATAATCTTAATTGTTTGTCATCAGATCATGCAGTCTCTGTGCAGGCACTGTTTTAAAGTTTAGGCTCACTTATTTACATATTTATCAATAATTGTGTGTTAATGTAAGGGGTTAAAATAAAGGTAAACTATGTTAGGTTTTAATCTTTAATGTTGCAGAAATGTTGCTGTTAATTAAGCAGCTTCTTGACGTCTTATCTTAAGATGTTTTGTAGACAGTATTAAAGTCTTCACATATCATCTGTCTTTTATTGGCTGACTTTTTTCCTTGTTCAGTCTATTTATTATCAATTGGAAAATGAAATGAAAAAGTTTGTGACAGTTTGATCGAGATCAAATATGAATATGATGAATATGAAAGCCGCTGCTCGCCCTGACATTGACATTGTCTCTCTCTCTCGCTCATGTAGACAGGTGTACGTAGGTAAGCGTCTCATCTTTCTTTAATCCATTATTATCTTCTCTCTGTTATTCACTGTTAAAGGTTGTTGTCCCGGTCCAGTGGGGTTTCTTCTGTAAGTGCTGGACAGAGGATATTTGAGTTCTCGATCACATCTGGCTCTTGTTTTAATACTCATGCTGGGATATCTGATATCAGATTTGAGGGAAATTAATACAGTTGGGGTTAAACCTCAGCTATAGGATTAAGATTATGTTTGCATAAAAATATGGCCGGTTAGTAAGAAGGCTCTAATCTCTTATGTGTACAAACAGTGTTCTTACAATCCTAAATATATACAGCGTTACAGTAACGGAGGTGTCAGAGACGTTGCTGCATGACCATGCTTGCCTATAAAACCTGTGACTCTTTGCAACGTTAATGTGGTTTTTCCAAACACAACGTAATGATATTTTGTGTTTTTTTGGTTGTTGCGTTGTTTGTGGTGGACACTGGTCTTGCTAGGCAGCGTAAGAAGGTCTTACATGGCTGCGACACAATGACTTTTGACGTTTATCGGCAATAGAAACATCTGAGCCTTCATTCACCTCTAGTTTCTTGTTAGGGAACGTTTGATTACAGTTCGATAAGAATAGACTCACAACACATCACACCCCAACATGATTCGTGAGATAACAAGAAGAACACCAGCTCTCATATATATCTTAGGCACATCAGCAGTAGACGGACCAGTAAATGACATTAAAGAATATAAAGGCCCCTGGGAAGATCATGCGGGAGTACGAATCGATGACATGAGTGTTTTGAATGATGCGCAGGCTGTGGAAGGATTTCTTTTTGCCTCCCGCTCCATCGCCTTCAACAGAGAGATGCACCAGCATATGATCCTGTTTATCCTCTTCACAGGAGACGACGGTTTGGGTGAATCCTGCCAGGCCGTTGCTGTCAGGTTTACTGTATGTTCCATCCAGCATCATCATCCTTGTGTGGGACGCTTCACATGCGCAGGTTAAAGTCTGTCCCGAAAAACAGAAAAGCCTTTAGTTATCCGTCCTGAATTCATACAGACGATTTCAAAAGGTCAAAGGAGATCTGACGTGTGTGATGTGCAAGAGCGTTTCCACATTGATTTAAAGGGAATGGTTCCCCTAAACAACAATTCTGTCCTCGTTCATTCACCCTTGTGTGGTTGTCAACCTGTGTGCGAGTCTTGTTCTGGGAAACGTTAAGAAGATATCTTGAGAAATGTCTTACCTTCTGTCTTAACTTGCGTTCCGCCCCATCATTCACCGTGGTCAAATAGTTTACGGCTGCGTACTCGAGAACAGACAGAAAGACGAAGACGAAGCTGACCCACAGGTAAATGTCCACGGCTTTGATGTAAGACACTCTGGGCATGGAGGCGTTCACTCCAGTGATGATGGTGGACATGGTGAGTACTGTAGTAATACCTGCGTGGACAAACACGTCAAAGAGGACAATAAGATGAATACCTGATAATGAATCAGAAGCACTGTCCGCATATTTGTACCTAGAGCTTGTATCGCCTTAACGGACAAAACCCCTCAACACATTTGATCATTATAATAAAAACGAGTCCGGGGTTTGTTCTGAGTTCACCTAACGAGACTCTAGCAGGAACAGCTCGCCGGTCGATCCAGAAGGAAACCCAGGACAACATCACCATCAGAGTGGCAGGAAAATAGGTCTGGAGCAGAAAGAAGAAGATATGACGCCGCAGGGTGAAGTTGATGTACAGACGATTGTACCAACCTGCAGAACACAACAACATTTCTACATTAAAACCAACCCAAAAAATACAAAGTCAATTAATAACCATGATCGATACAGTTTGACCTGTACTGCTGTAGAAGGCCAGCCTGGAGGTGGTGTGGAACTCTTGAATCAGGAACTGAGAGAGAGAGATCTTGTCATCTGTGCTCAGCGATTCGTCTCCGCTCTTCCAGTAGAGCATCAGGTCTTCATCGGTGTAGGCGTCTGGACACACAACACATCACCAAGTGCTGGAAAACAGTTCTGTCTGATATTTTGTGTTACAATCCAAGGAGGCATGCAGGGGACGCTGATAGAAAAAGAGTGTAGGATAGATACAGGGAAAGCATGCAGGGGAATATATAGGGGAGCATGAAGGCAAAGAACGTATGGGAAGCATGCGGGATAAGGGTGAATTTGGGAACATGAAGCAAAGGCATGAAAGAAAAACAGGTAGAGGAAGCGTGAAGGAGAGGCAAGCAGGAGAAGCACCCTGGATGCAAATGTAGAAAATAGACATTAGGGAAGCTTGCAGAAGAAGCACGCTTAAAGATCAGTGATGAGAAGCATGTAGAAGAAGTTTGCATCGCTCACAGCTCTCCAGCTCTAGTGTGCAGGTCTGTGTGTCCAGCGGGAAGCGGCTGAAGTCCATATTACATGCTGAAGTTACAGTCACTCTAAAGGAAAGAAACACAGGTTCACACCTGACTGTGACTGATATCATCCGTCCTTATATTCTCCTCCGCTCACCTCAGACTGTAGAGAACTTTGCCGTCTGGATAAACTCTGATCATGATGTTCTCCGTGGTGGTGTCGTGGATGAAGGAACGCTTGGAATGGACGAAGAACACGTCAGGAACCCAGATCTTCTTCACCAGCCGCCCATCAAAGGTCATACTCTTATTAGTCTTACTGGGAAAAGACAAGCGCTCGTCCTTCCAGTAGTGTCTCAGATAGAGAGTCATGGTGAAGTCCTGTAAGAAAAACGTGACATGTGATTTCTTTTGATGGTCTGTTTACATGACCGAGGAAGATCTGTATAAAAATATTATTATGCAGTACGAGCGGTTTTAGGGACACACCGCTACATGATAATCCCAAATCTTTGAGAAGTCACTTTACTATAAGTTTAAATGAAGCCATTTGAAACCAAAACTGCACAGCAAAACTTTTTTGGGAATTTCTCACAGATATATTCTTCAAAGCGAATTATTGATTTTGATCCAAATTAAATATGGATCTAAATATTGCTAAAACGGCACAATCAAAACCAAAATTTCATTATCACTATATCACACATATATCAATATTATCATTAAACTAAAGTAAACATAATTAAAAAATATCATCATTAATAATCATCATTGTTTTTATGCAATAACTGAGCCATGTAACAACTTTTTCACTTTGTTGATCACATGATATTTTATTGTTTTCCGTAACAGGTTAAGTGCCTTGAGCTGTTTCATTATTTAATATGTTAAATGTGATTAACCACAGGAAAAGAGTTGTGATCTCAGCACAACAGGAAACCAAACCAATATATGTTAAACAGTATCTTGATGACAGGGTGGCATCTGATGGCATTATTGAGGACTTTCAGTGGATTTATATGGAGTAAGATGAATAAAGGCTTCTGATTGGCTGCTGGGTCACTGGATTATCCCCATCACACATTATGTAACCGCAGATCAGAAGTCGCTGGTAAACCTCAGCATCGATACGATAAACAAAAGCACATCTAGATATCATATGCTTTTAGAGGAAAGGTTCATCACAAATACTGAGATAATCCATTGACATTCACATCTGGAGATTCTCTTACCATATCCACTTCTGAAATACTGTCCAAACTCTCCACCTGTACATCTACACCAACTGGCACCGCTGGACCTGAACAACAGTTCGAGAACACACGTGTTAATCAATTCATAATGAGAATATTTACAACAATATAAATACAACAATGTATTTTCACAGCTTATACGAGATCATTGTCCACTTTAATAAGAACATCAGGTCAAGTGTCATGAACAGAAATATCATGACATGACATCTCGGAGAAAGTGATCAGAATTCAGATTTCTGTTAAAGAGATCTTGTGTGAGTCTTAATCTGAGGTTTTGTGATAAGTGTCTTAGAGAGCACTTCACATGCTCGCGTTCAGAAGAATCAACACTTTATTAATAAATCCCATCTCAAGTGTTGCTTCAGAATGACAACTGACAGGAGAAGCGAAACACTTTCTTTTGTGAAAAATGAACTGACACTCATAAGTTGAGTTCTTGTATTTATTATTTTCATCCCAACCAACAAGCTTTTCTCCCCATCATGCACTACTGATACAGTCTGATGTGCTTATATGTTTCTGCTTTTCAAAGCTATGCGGCAGAAATTCATCTGTCAGATCATTAACTGAAAAACTCTTGTAAAGGTTTCTCCGTTATTTATGAGAAATGTTTTTCTAGTTGATTACTGAAAAGGAAACCAATGCTAAAAGTTCGTTTTAATCACATTAAACAACTAAATCAATAACATTTACATTTACATTTAGTCATTTAGCAGACGCTTTTATCCAAAGCGACTTACAATAGTCGAGGAGACGATGAAGCGGTAAATAGCCGATACAACAATAGGTCAACAAGTGCTACAACAATGTTACCGAGTTACACAGAGAGAGAAGTTACAAAAAGTATATATATACATTTTCTTTTTTTTTTTTTTTTTTTTGATAGAGTGAGTAGTTAGAAAAGTAGTGAGTTAGTGAGTTAGATGTAGCCGGAAAAGATGAGTTTTTAGATGTTTCTTGAAGATAGAGACCGAGTCTGGAGAACAGAACTACAGCTAATAATACATTTACAGTACGTGTTATACTGTATAGAAATATTTATTGATCAACAAATGTACTTCTAATAAAATTAACACAAATGTGGCTTTGCAGAAAACCTTTTAAAGATTTGCAATATTAATTTGGGTTTCCAACAAAAAATTATAATGTGGTCAAATTTTTTTTGCCACAATTATATTTTTGCATTTTCTCATAATTTCCTTATTATTTGTTATTTATCTTTTCCCCTTTTTTTATATGTATTTGTAATCGACTTGAAGATTTGTTCATTTAAATGTATCGATTATTAATTTTACAGACAAATTTTTAATGCACACTTGATGTGTATTCATGTTAAATGATCTTGATCTATACATTGGGGTAAATAATCGTAATTATAATTTGATCATAACCGAGCAGCTTTGAACTTGACTTTTACCTGCAAATGCTGGTCTCATGGTGAAATCATGATCATCAACACGCAGAAGATGATCTGACTTCAGCTGATGGGTCTTGGTCTCGTCCAGCATCTTCTTAAAAAGTGGACTGCAAAAGAAACATCTGAGCATTCTCACTGACGTTGTGCAGACAAAAGCTACATTTCATTTATAATTTGCATGTAACATAATAGTGACTTCATGTAACAGTGAATATATAATTGACATACGAGCATTGATTTTAAATAAAATGTCATCGACAAGATCATTATAAATCCTCCTGCTGACATTAAAGTTTTAACACAAGCAGTTGTTCTCAACCCTACATGTGTTTTCAAGATTCCAGCATCTGTTCTGTTAAAGGTTTCCTCACTGATCCTTTTCTTTAAACTTCCAAGCTGTATTCATTGAGATTAATGTACTGTCCCCAAGTTCCCAAATTAAAATAATAACCACTATTAAATTAAGTTGTTAGTAACATGGTAATAAATATCACAGGTTTACATGTTTCCATTTTTGTGTTTCAAATCTTTCAGCAGGTTTCACTTACTTTCCGTGTTTGTGATGATGATGTGAAACTTGGTTTTGGTGATGCTGTAGAGGTCTGGTCCTGATGCTGCGTGTCATCCTGAGATGCTCACTACACACACACAAACACAACACACACAACACACACAACACAAGTCTCAGAAAGTCACACATTGTGACAAACTCCACGGGTTTAGTGTCTTAGCATCATTCTTCAGTCACTTTCACAACATGTGGAGATATGAAAGCATAGATATTTCAACACTAAGCTACACGCATGGGCTACACACTCAATGATTGGTTACACAGCAGATGATGCGTGGAGCTCATCAACATGTCCAATATAACACGTCCTCTGGGGAAATCTATTCACTGCAGTTAACCATAGTGAAACATAGATTATACAGATATAGTTCTTTGCTCTTTTACTTTTACATAACAAATATAAATAAATAACAAATAAAAACCATAACAAATCAAATCCATAAGAAAATCAAATCCATAACAAATCAAATCAATAACAAATCAAATCAATAACATAAGAAATCAAATCCATAACAAATCAAATCCATAACAAATCAAATCCATAACAAATCAAATCCATAACAAATCAAATCCATAACAAATCAAATCCATAACAAATAAAAACCATAACAAATCAAATCCATAACAAAACAAATCCATAACAAATCAAATCCATAACAAATCAAATCCATAACAAATCAAATCAATAACAAATCAAATCCATAACAAATCAACCGATAACAAATCAAATCCATAACAAATCAAATCCATAACAAATCAAATCCATAACAAATCAAATCCATAACAAATCAAATCCATAACAAATCAAATCCATAACAAATAAAAACCATAACAAATCAAATCCATAACAAAACAAATCCATAACAAATCAAATCCATAACAAATCAAATCCATAACAAATCAAATCAATAACAAATCAAATCCATAACAAATCAACCGATAACAAATCAAATCCATAACAAATCAAATCCATAACAAATCAAATCCATAACAAATCAAATCCATAACAAATCAAATCAATAACAAATCAAATCAATAACAAATCAACCGATAACAAATCAAATCCATAACAAATCAAATCCATAACAAATCAAATCCATAACAAATCAAATCAATAACAAATCAAATCCATAACAACAAATCCATAACAAATCAAACCCATAACAAATCAAATCCATAACAAATCAAATCCATAACAAATCAAATCCATAACAAATCAACTCAATAACAAATCAATAACATAACAAATCAAATCCATAACAAATCAAATCCATAACAAATCAAACCCATAACAAATCAAACCCATAACAAATCAAACCCATAACAAATCAAATCCATAACAAATCAAATCCATAACAAATCAAACCCATAACAAATCAACTCAATAACAAATCAATAACATAACAAATCAAATCCATAACAAAACAAATCCATAACAAATCAAATCCATAACAAATCAAACCCATAACAAATCAAACCCATAACAAATCAAATCCATAACAAATCAAACCCATAACAAATCAAACCCATAACAAATCAAATCCATAACAAATCAAATCCATAACAAATCAAACCCATAACAAATCAAATCCATAACAAAACAAATCCATAACAAATCAAATCCATAACAAATCAAATCCATAACAAATCAAACCCATAACAAATCAAATCCATAACAAATCAAACCCATAACAAATCAAACCCATAACAAATCAAATCCATAACAAATCAAACCCATAACAAATCAAACCCATAACAAATCAAATCCATAACAAATCAAATCCATAACAAATCAAACCCATAACAAATCAAATCCATAACAAATCAAATCCATAACAAATCAAACCCATAACAAATCAAATCCATAACAAATCAAATCCATAACAAATCAAACCCATAACAAATCAAATCCATAACAAATCAAATCCATAACAAATCAACTCAATAACAAATCAATAACATAACAAATCAAATCCATAACAAATCAAATCCATAACAAATCAAACCCATAACAAATCAAATCCATAACAAATCAATAACATAACAAATCAAATCCATAACAAAACAAATCCATAACAAAACAAACCCATAACAAATCAAACCCATAACAAATCAAATCCATAACAAATCAAACCCATAACAAATCAAATCCATAACAAATCAATAACATAACAAATCAATAACATAACAAATCAACTCCATAACAAATCAAACCCATAACAAATCAAATCCATAACAAATCAAATCCATAACAAATCAACTCCATAACAAATCAATAACGTAACAAATCAAATCCATAACAAATCAAACCCATAACAAATCAAATCCATAACAAATCAAACCCACAACAAATCAAACCCACAACAAATCAAACCCATAACAAATCAAATCCATAACAAATCAATAACATAACAAATCAAATCCATAACAAATCAAACCCATAACAAATCAAATCCATAACAAATCAACTCCATAACAAATCAAATCCATAACAAATCAAACCCATAACAAATCAAATCCATAACAAATCAAATCCATAACAAATCAAACCCATAACAAATCAAATCCATAACAAATCAAATCCATTACAAATCAAATCCATAACAAATCAAATCCATAACAAATCAAACCCATAACAAATCAAATCCATAACAAATCAATAACATAACAAATCAAACCCATAACAAATCAAATCCATAACAAATCAACTCCATAACAAATCAATAACATAACAAATCAAATCCATAACAAATCAATAACATAACAAATCAAACCCATAACAAATCAAATCCATAACAAATCAAATCCATAACAAATCAAACCCATAACAAATCAAATCCATAACAAATCAAATCCATTACAAATCAAATCCATAACAAATCAAATCCATAACAAATCAAACCCATAACAAATCAAATCCATAACAAATCAATAACATAACAAATCAAACCCATAACAAATCAAATCCATAACAAATCAACTCCATAACAAATCAATAACATAACAAATCAAATCCATAACAAATCAATAACATAACAAATCAAACCCATAACAAATCAAATCCATAACAAATCAACTCCATAACAAATCAATAACATAACAAATCAAATCCATAACAAATCAAATCCATAACAAATCAATAACATAACAAATCAAATCCATAACAAATCAATAACATAACAAATCAAACCCATAACAAATCAAATCCATAACAAATCAACTCCATAACAAATCAATAACATAACAAATCAAATCCATAACAAATCAATAACATAACAAATCAAACACATAACAAATCAATAACATAACAAATCAAATCCATAACAAATCAAACCCATAACAAATCAAACCCATAACAAATCAACTCCATAACAAATCAACTCCATAACAAATCAAACCCATAACAAATCAAACCCATAACAAATCAAATCCATAACAAAACAAATCCATAACAAATCAAACCCATAACAAATCAATAACATAACAAATCAAATCCATAACAAATCAATAACATAACAAATCAAACCCATAACAAATCAATAACATAACAAATCAAATCCATAACAAATCAAACCCATAACAAATCAACTCCATAACAAATCAACTCCATAACAAATCAAACCCATAACAAATCAAACCCATAACAAATCAAATCCATAACAAATCAAATCCATAACAAATCAAATCAATAACAAATCAAACCCATAACAAATCAACTCCATAACAAATCAACTCCATAACAAATCAACTCCATAACAAATCAAACCCATAACAAATCAAATCCATAACAAATCAAATCCATAACAAATCAAACCCATAACAAATCAAACCCATAACAAATCAACTCCATAACAAATCAACTCCATAACAAATCAAACCCATAACAAATCAAACCCATAACAAATCAAACCCATAACAAAACAAATCCATAACAAATCAAATCCATAACAAAACAAATCCATAACAAATCAAATCCATAACAAATCAAACCCATAACAAAACAAATCCATAACAAAACAAATCCATAACAAATCAAATCCATAACAAATCAAATCCATAACAAAACAAATCCATAACAAATCAAATCCATAACAAATCAAATCCATAACAAATCAAACCCATAACAAATCAAACCCATAACAAATCAACTCCATAACAAATCAACTCCATAACAAATCAAACCCATAACAAATCAAATCCATAACAAAACAAATCCATAACAAAACAAATCCATAACATAACAAAACAAATCCATAACAAAACAAATCCATAACAAAACAAATCCATAACAAATCAAATCCATAACAAATCAAATCCATAACAAATCAAATCCATAACAAATCAAATCCATAACAAATCAAATCCATAACAAATCAAATCCATAACAAAACAAATCCATAACAAAACAAATCCATAACAAATCAAATCCATAACAAATCAAATCCATAACAAATCAAATCCATAACAAATCAAATCCATAACAAATCAAACCCATAACAAATCAACTCCATAACAAATCAACTCCATAACAAATCAAACCCATAACAAATCAAATCCATAACAAAACAAATCCATAACAAAACAAATCCATAACATAACAAAACAAATCCATAACAAAACAAATCCATATCAAAACAAATCCATAACAAATCAAATCCATAACAAATCAAATCCATAACAAATCAAATCCATAACAAATCAAATCCATAACAAATCAAATCCATAACAAATCAAATCCATAACAAATCAAATCCATAACAAAACAAATCCATAACAAATCAACTCCATAACAAATCAACTCCATAACAAATCAAATCCATAACAAATCAAATCCATAACAAAACAAATCCATAACAAAACAAATCCATAACATAACAAAACAAATCCATAACAAAACAAATCCATAACAAAACAAATCCATAACAAATCAAATCCATAACAAATCAAATCCATAACAAATCAAATCCATAACAAATCAAATCCATAACAAATCAAATCCATAACAAATCAAATCCATAACAAAACAAATCCATAACAAAACAAATCCATAACAAATCAAATCCATAACAAATCAAATCCATAACAAATCAAATCCATAACAAATCAAATCCATAACAAATCAAACCCATAACAAATCAACTCCATAACAAATCAACTCCATAACAAATCAAACCCATAACAAATCAAATCCATAACAAAACAAATCCATAACAAAACAAATCCATAACATAACAAAACAAATCCATAACAAAACAAATCCATAACAAAACAAATCCATAACAAATCAAATCCATAACAAATCAAATCCATAACAAATCAAATCCATAACAAATCAAATCCATAACAAATCAAATCCATAACAAATCAAATCCATAACAAATCAAATCCATAACAAATCAAATCCATAACAAAACAAATCCATAACAAATCAACTCCATAACAAATCAACTCCATAACAAATCAAATCCATAACAAATCAAATCCATAACAAAACAAATCCATAACAAAACAAATCCATAACATAACAAAACAAATCCATAACAAAACAAATCCATAACAAATCAAATCCATAACAAAACAAATCCATAACAAATCAAATCCATAACAAATCAAATCCATAACAAAACAAATCCATAACAAAACAAATCCATAACAAAACAAATCCATAACAAATCAAATCCATAACAAATCAAATCCATAACAAATCAAATCCATAACAAATCAAATCCATAACAAATCAAATCCATAACAAATCAAACCCATAACAAATCAAATCCATAACAAAACAAATCCATAACAAATCAAATCCATAACAAATCAAATCCATAACAAAACAAATCCATAACAAATCAAATCCATAACAAATCAAATCCATAACAAATCAAATCCATAACAAATCAAATCAATAACAAATCAAATCCATAACAAAACAAATCCATAACAAATCAAATCCATAACAAATCAATAACATAACAAATCAAATCCATAACAAATCAATAACATAACAAATCAAATCCATAACAAATCAATAACATAACAAATCAAATCCATAACAAAACAAATCCATAACAAATCAAATCCATAACAAATCAAATCCATAACAAATCAAATCCATAACAAATCAATAACATAACAAATCAAATCCATAACAAATCAAACCCATAACAAATCAAATCCATAACAAATCAAATCAATAACAAATCAAACCCATAACAAATCAAATCCATAACAAATCAAACCCATAACAAATCAAATCCATAACAAATCAAACCCATAACAAATCAAACCCATAACAAATCAAACCCATAACAAAACAAACCCATAACAAATCAAATCCATAACAAATCAAACCCATAACAAATCAAACCCATAACAAATCAAACCCATAACAAATCAAACCCATAACAAATCAAATCCATAACAAATCAAACCCATAACAAATCAAATCCATAACAAATCAAATCCATAACAAATCAACTCAATAACAAATCAATAACATAACAAATCAAATCCATAACAAATCAAATCCATAACAAATCAAACCCATAACAAATCAAATCCATAACAAATCAATAACATAACAAATCAAATCCATAACAAATCAATAACATAACAAATCAAACCCATAACAAATCAAACCCATAACAAATCAAACCCATAACAAATCAAATCCATAACAAATCAAACCCATAACAAATCAAACCCATAACAAATCAAATCCATAACAAATCAATAACATAACAAATCAAACCCATAACAAATCAAACCCATAACAAATCAAACCCATAACAAATCAAACCCATAACAAATCAAACCCATAACAAATCAAATCCATAACAAATCAAATCCATAACAAATCAAATCCATAACAAAACAAATCCATAACAAAACAAACCCATAACAAATCAAACCCATAACAAATCAAATCCATAACAAATCAAACCCATAACAAATCAAATCCATAACAAATCAATAACATAACAAATCAAATCCATAACAAATCAAACCCATAACAAATCAAATCCATAACAAATCAACTCCATAACAAATCAATAACATAACAAATCAAATCCATAACAAATCAAATCCATAACAAATCAAACCCACAACAAATCAAACCCACAACAAATCAAACCCATAACAAATCAAATCCATAACAAATCAATAACATAACAAATCAAATCCATAACAAATCAAATCCATAACAAATCAACTCCATAACAAATCAATAACATAACAAATCAAATCCATAACAAATCAATAACATAACAAATCAAACCCATAACAAATCAAATCCATAACAAATCAACTCCATAACAAATCAATAACATAACAAATCAAATCCATAACAAATCAATAACATAACAAATCAAACCCATAACAAATCAATAACATAACAAATCAAATCCATAACAAATCAAACCCATAACAAATCAAACCCATAACAAATCAACTCCATAACAAATCAACTCCATAACAAATCAAACCCATAACAAATCAAACCCATAACAAATCAAATCCATAACAAATCAATAACATAACAAATCAAATCCATAACAAATCAATAACATAACAAATCAAATCCATAACAAATCAAACCCATAACAAATCAAACCCATAACAAATCAAATCCATAACAAATCAAATCCATAACAAATCAAATCCATAACAAATCAATAACATAACAAATCAAATCCATAACAAATCAATAACATAACAAATCAAACCCATAACAAATCAATAACATAACAAATCAAATCCATAACAAATCAAACCCATAACAAATCAAACCCATAACAAATCAACTCCATAACAAAACAAACCCATAACAAAACAAATCCATAACAAAACAAATCCATAACAAAACAAATCCATAACATAACAAAACAAATCCATAACAAATCAACTCCATAACAAATCAAATCCATAACAAAACAAATCCATAACAAAACAAATCCATAACAAAACAAATCCATAACATAACAAAACAAATCCATAACAAAACAAATCCATAACAAAACAAATCCATAACAAATCAAATCCATAACAAATCAAATCCATAACAAAACAAATCCATAACAAATCAAACCCATAACAAATCAAACCCATAACAAATCAAATCCATAACAAAACAAATCCATAACAAAACAAATCCATAACAAAACAAATCCATAACATAACAAAACAAATCCATAACAAAACAAATCCATAACAAAACAAATCCATAACAAATCAAATCCATAACAAATCAAATCCATAACAAAACAAATCCATAACAAATCAAATCCATAACAAAACAAATCCATAACAAAACAAATCCATAACAAATCAAATCCATAACAAATCAAATCCATAACAAAACAAAACAAATCCATAACAAATCAACTCCATAACAAATCAATAACATAACAAATCAAATCCATAACAAATCAATAACATAACAAATCAAACCCATAACAAATCAAATCCATAACAAATCAACTCCATAACAAATCAATAACATAACAAATCAAATCCATAACAAATCAATAACATAACAAATCAAACCCATAACAAATCAATAACATAACAAATCAAATCCATAACAAATCAAACCCATAACAAATCAAACCCATAACAAATCAACTCCATAACAAATCAAATCCATAACAAAACAACTCCATAACAAATCAAACCCATAACAAAACAAATCCATAACAAATCAAATCCATAACAAATCAAACCCATAACAAATCAAATCCATAACAAAACAAATCCATAACAAATCAAATCCATAACAAATCAAATCCATAACAAAACAAATCCATAACAAATCAAATCCATAACAAAACAAATCCATAACAAATCAAATCCATAACAAATCAAATCCATAACAAATCAAATCCATAACAAATCAAATCCATAACAAAACAAATCCATAACAAATCAATAACATAACAAATCAACTCCATAACAAAACAAATCCATAACAAAACAAATCCATAACAAAACAAAACAAATCCATAACAAAACAAATCCATAACAAAACAAATCCATAACAAAACAAATCCATAACAAAACAAATCCATAACAAATCAAATCCATAACAAAACAAATCCATAACAAAACAAATCCATAACAAATCAATAACATAACAAATCAAACCCATAACAAATCAACTCCATAACAAATCAAATCCATAACAAAACAAATCCATAACAAAACAAAACAAATCCATAACAAAACAAATCCATAACAAAACAAATCCATAACAAAACAAATCCATAACAAAACAAATCCATAACAAAACAAATCCATAACAAAACAAATCCATAACAAAACAAATCCATAACAAATCAAATCCATAACAAATCAACTCCATAACAAATCAAATCCATAACAAAACAAATCCATAACAAAACAAAACAAATCCATAACAAAACAAATCCATAACAAAACAAATCCATAACAAAACAAATCCATAACAAAACAAATCCATAACAAAACAAATCCATAACAAAACAAATCCATAACAAAACAAATCCATAACAAATCAAATCCATAACAAAACAAATCCATAACAAAACAAATCCATAACAAATCAAATCCATAACAAAACAAATCCATAACAAAACAAATCCATAACAAAACAAATCCATAACAA
The DNA here is from genome assembly GCA_033220385.1 of Triplophysa yarkandensis. NCBI lineage: Eukaryota > Metazoa > Chordata > Actinopteri > Cypriniformes > Nemacheilidae > Triplophysa > Triplophysa yarkandensis. The sequence goes on along the minus strand of CM065658.1, from coordinate 1,680,362 downwards.
AACAAATCCATAACATAACAAAACAAATCCATAACAAAACAAATCCATAACAAAACAAATCCATAACAAATCAAATCCATAACAAAACAAATCCATAACAAATCAAATCCATAACAAATCAAACCCATAACAAAACAAATCCATAACAAATCAAATCCATAACAAATCAACTCCATTACAAATCAAACCCATAACAAATCAAATCCATAACAAATCAAACCCATAACAAATCAAATCCATAACAAATCAACTCCATTACAAATCAAATCCATAACAAATCAAATCCATAAAAAAATCAAATCCATAACAAATCAAATCCATAACAAATCAAATCCATAACAAATCAATAACATAACAAATCAAACCCATAACAAATCAAATCCATAACAAATCAAACCCATAACAAATCAAACCCATAACAAATCAACTCCATAACAAATCAATAACATAACAAATCAAATCCATAACAAATCAAACCCATAACAAATCAAATCCATAACAAAACAAATCCATAACAAATCAAATCCATAACAAATCAAATCCATAACAAAACAAATCCATAACAAATCAAATCCATAACAAATCAAATCCATAACAAATCAAACCCATAACAAATCAAATCAAATCCATAACAAATCAAATCCATAACAAAACAAATCCATAAAAAATCAAATCCATAACAAATCAAATCCATAACAAATCAAATCCATAACAAAACAAATCCATAACAAATCAAATCCATAACAAAACAAATCCATAACAAATCAAACCCATAACAAATCAAATCCATAACAAATCAAATCCATAGATGAAATCAATAACAAATCAAGTTCATGGCATTCATAGGTGAATTTTCTAGTAAAGTGAATATTTTTGTCTGGCAGTGAAATATACATGTTTGGATTTTAACTGCACCCTATTCACTTATGTATGTTCTAAATCCCCCCCAAAAAACACACAAGACATGATAGATGGAGAAATCGTATTGTGTACTTTATTTTTTTATAATTTAATATTAGAGAGATGTTATGAAACATTATACAGTTTATGCATCATACACTTTGATATATTGGCTTTCTCATATTCAATTTCTGATGTGCGGGTGGTTTCAATATATGAAAAATCCATCAGAGTAGCACACAGTCATGAAAACACACATTTCTGGCATTATAGAAACATTGGGTCCTCTACTGAAAGGCTGTTCTGAAATGTGTAACACATTCAGATTGGGTTCACAACATTAACACATCCATCATCTTACTGGAATTAAGAAACTTCGAAATGGACTTTAAAAATCAATCGGTAAAATATATAAAAACATTTTGGTGTCAAACTTGCTCCAAAGAGTACAAGAAAGATATTACAACCGTCCCTTAAACATGAAAACACCTTCTGTATAGGTTTCATTCATTTCATTAGTTTTTCGCTTTTATATAGAATAGTTGTACACAGATTAAGTGTAGTACATTGATACTGTAACTATGTTTTGTTAAGTATTATTGATAAATAAAAAGTCTTATACACTAATATAATGAAGAACAGACCTCATATCTCACAACTGAAACATTTTCTGCATTGTGACATTATTTTTATGACCTCTTCACTGTCTTGTAACTTGATGTCTTATGCTGACACACTTTTCATTAAAATCCTTCTGATTTAAATACAACAATACAATAAGCATCATGTGTTTTAAATAATATAGCACTATTCTTTACATGAGTAAAGACACTTTAGGCAGTAATGTTGACTTAAATGTGTCATCATTTACTCACCATTTTGTCATTTTACACCTGTATGACTTTCTGCAGAATGTTCAAAATTGCACCACATTGATACTCATTGGATGACCACAAATCCACATAGACGTTTCTCAAAATATCTTAAAATGTGGAAGAATAAACTATGAGAATTTAATTCTCTCAGTGTACTATCAATGATGATAATGTCACAATACAAAAAATGAAATGGTCCTACGATTCTGTTCCATGATAAAGTTTTTTTGGCTTGAACTAAAACTTTTCTTCTCTTAAATAGAGCCGCAGACCGAGGGTTAGATGATGTACAGGATCTGGACTGGAGTTCACAGCTCGTAATCAAACTTGTACTCGTGGGCCAGATAGATTCTGCGGAAGACGAGCGCAGCGAGAGCGAGCGTGAGGAGAACGATCAGGACGGCTGAGCCCGTGTGACCGGTGTCCTGTGGAGGTTGCTGGGCGACGGGTGATGCTGTAAAGGTGGGGTATCTCGGGGACTGCGTCTGGGTGCGTCTCTGCCTTGGACTCGGAGCAGCTGAAGAAGACGGATCTTCGGTCTGAGGAGCCGCGGAGGTTGATCCAAACTAAAGAAGATAAAGGGTTATTGTGAACATGCTGAAAACAGGAAAGTAAAGAGAAAGTGATGAAAGGTGAATGGCACCTGATCAGCAGATGGTAAGTCCTGTGGATCTCTATCGTCTGAGATGGATTCACTGGTGCTGTGATGGTCGGTTTTACTGGAAGCTGCTGATGCGCTGCCACTGTCTGAACTAGATTCAGCCTGAACACAACATGTGTAATCATACACCTCAAAAATCAGTCTCCTGTATTAATATGCAATCTAAATGTTGATTAAATGAAGTCATTTATTTTCTATTCTTTTTTCTTACTATGACAACATTCTCACAATGGTTTGTTTTAATTGTCAAACGGTTATTTAGCCAAGATTTGTCATTTACTGTCCATTATGTTAGTAATTGAATAATCTCATTATTATTTCGATTAGTAACTAATTAGTAATATGCAATACAAATACACTTGCAGACACATTGTCAGTAAGTGTCAATAAGACAATAAGACAGATTTTTTGCATTGCTAATATGTTGTATTGACAGAAATTAAGATATGACTGTTAAATTGATATTGGTTAAACAGAGTTATAAACCTATCCGAGGAAGAAATACACATAAGAAACATCTCCCTATCCTTTTCCTATTACAAACCATCAAACTAATTAATCACTGATATTTATGAGGGTGTTGTGTATTAAACTACGATTTCTTCCTAAAAACCTTCAAACTTAACTTGACAATGAGTAAAATTCCATTATTTTGCTATGGTTAGATCTAACCGTTGTGTTATACTACTAGTATACCACTTTGTACTATTTCTTGCAGTGTGTGTCTGTGTGTTTCACCTTAAAGTTGATCTGCTGGGCGAGTTTTTGTGCCTGAGGGTCGACAGGTCGAAGGTCACTGTCAGGAGAGAGAGCCTGCAGAGCACTGCGCATACAGCTGCCACACACCTCACAACAGAAGTCCTGAGACCTATAACACACAACACACAACACAAACATAAAGAATATCTCACAGACACGCAAAAACTAAAGCTACAACACAACACAACGTATCAACACCCATCATATACAACTGTTCACAATGTTTGTTACATTAATGATAGTAAATTCATCTGCTTAGTACCATTTTGAACTTGTGTTCTTTAAATTTATCCCATGATATATATAAGGAAAATAATAAAGATCTCAAAATTAAGTTTAAAAGAAAAACAAAGTGGAGGCATTACAAATCATAAAACTGCTGTACTGTATATACAGCTAGCTTATGTTTGGATGTCAGGCTGATGTTTGTGAAACCAGTTATGTTGTGTTGTGTGCTTTTATGTGCTGGTATGTGTCATTTTGGGTGTATGTTTAATTAGAATGTGTCGATTGGAGATTCATTACTGAGAACTGAAATGTGTCACACATTTCCGTCTGTCTTCAGATGTTTTTTTCTATCTAAAGGACTCAACAGGCCTGTACATGTCATCAGGATGGATCAGCTGGACTCAATAAACACGTCCAGATCTCTGGGGTGTCATGAGATTTTCACACAATGAGAGAGTTTCCCTACAGAACACAACGGCATCAACTCCAAATCTCATAAAGTTTTTCGGTGGTGCATTACACTAACTGCTGCCAGAAAAAATGAACACAAAAATTGAAATGTAACAACCCTTTTCAACAATTTCAACAAGACAAATAAATACATTCTGATGCATTCTTTAACATAACAACATTTTCTCTCACAACTCCTGTTAAAGGAGATGGAAGTTCTTGGACTCCATTGAATTCCATCAGATTTGAAACAATGATAAGTACATGATGACAGAATATCCCTACTTTGGTCTAGTATCTCTTTAATACATCATTTCAGAATAGTCTGGTCACATGATGACAGAAATTTACCCAGACATACAAGTGGTTTGCAGTACTTTACATGTAAAACTGAGAGGGTGATCTCGCATGATTCCTTATGTGCTGAAAAGCTCTTAATAGGTAGGTTGCTGTATACCCTCTTATGGTGTTCTCTGCAGCTCTTTGTTCTTTACTGAGGAGAAACTAACACTGGAAAATAAGGAAAGGTTTTCTCATTTAAATATGAATTAAAATGGGTCTTAACCATGGGGGCTGTAAATATCTTAGGAAACAGTACTTCACGTACACTGCAATGGAGTTTTAATTTTCATTTTAATTCTCACAACTAAATGAAGGTAACCCTCAAGGTTTGGTGTTTGGCCCGCTGCTCTTCTCAATACAACCTGACTCACTGGTCTTGCTGTAACTTCTTATACTTATCTCTTTTCTCTAATTTGAAATGCTGTTGTAGTTGTCTGCATTTGTACTACTTTCAAGAAGGCGGCAATGTATATCAGATCCCCTATTTTACCAGTATACAAAAAAATAAAATCTTACTTCGAGCCAAAGGAATTACAGTAAAATCAGTACCATATTCCTTCTACTGCTTATTTTATGTTATTTTAACGATTATTTTAGTTATTTTATCTATTTTATAACAAAACATTTCAAGTTGGCTGACCTGCAAATCTAATGTTAACAAAACAAGAAGGTTTGGAGTAACAAAACGAGACGCAGACATGAGAAGAAAGAATAGAATGATGAGGTGATCTCTTACTTTTTGGCGAGAGCTTTCCTCTCCTCGGGAGTGTAATCCAGAGATCCGATTGCTCCTTCTCCTTTAGTTGGCATGAATCCAATGATGGCGATCAATGCTGTACGAACTGATACAGAAGAACACACGGCTTGATACTGGATCCGGGGCAAATTAAACAATGAATATTGCTCTTGCTTTTTGTTTTGTATGTGTGCTGTGCAGGAGTATAAAGGAAATGTCAGGAAATAACAACATAAAAAAAAACTGAAACTGTTAAATGGCTCCTATATTTGGGACATTTTTGTGTTTTTTCTGCGTCTAGTTTAGAAATATTTTAACGTTGTAATAAATCTTAAGTCTTGAGCAATCTGTTTAACAGCCCTGCAACTGAATAAACCACTGAACCATGAGCTATTTTCAGTTGTATGTTATTAAAGTCTTTAGCTTTTCATAAAGGTTTCACTTTCAGGATCAGTTGCTTTCATGTGAAACAAAAGGAGAGATGTGTGTTTGTGTTTCATAAGATACACACTGCTCCATGACGGCTGCCACGTCTCAGGGTGGTGACCAGAAATACTAAGACAGATCTTCTTCCCCACTTCAAACCTTCCGTTGGGCTGAGGGTGAGAGAACATGGATAAGCTTAAATATCCAGGAGGAAACAGTGTAGTTTATCAAACCTAATCTACAAAATCTTAAAAAATGTGTTTAATATAGAAATATTTTGTAAAAAAGAGAGAACATTCAACAGTTGTTTCTGTACCGTTCACTCTATATTTGACCTAAAACAGATTATTTTCTGTATCCGAAGTGTAAGTGTAAGGATACACCCAATGACAAAATGTCTGAATCTGTGTTGTAAGGGTTACAAGAGTTCACGAGCTTTATTTTGATTTCTTTATTGTTAGTGGATTGATATTTATTCATTCTAACATGACTTGTGTCTTCATATAATTGATATATTAAAAAAAAGCCTATCCACAAATATTTGGATGAAATCGATATTGCATAAGATATATAACAGATTGTATGGTATAAATGTGTGGGCGCCATGTACACACACAATGCCCGTTTCAGGAATGTTTAAGAAAACGAAAGCAGACCTTTGACAGATAAATGCAAGACATAGGAAAATCTATTCTTACAGTGAGAAGAATGATACTGGGGGGCTTCATGGGATATTCAGGAGGAAGCACGATCCGACCGTGATAAACCCCGCCATCAAAATCTGAGTCTGGAGGTCCTCTGACGGAGAAGTGCCACTCAAACAGGTTATCCTAAAAACAACACCGATCAATAACAACTCTCATCCAACATTTCCATTTACATCGCATGTTTAAGTAAAAGCATTGATAAAGACTTTTATTGCAGATGTCACACATAGAATTAATATAAGGATAATAAGGATGCTCTTCACAGAAGACATGAATGGTGTCTCACCTCCAGTGGCTGGGCATGATAATGTTCTGTTGGGTCACGGAGTTCTGCCGCTTCTTTCATTAACCTCTTTACAGCTGACAGACGGGGAAAAACACACACAAAAAACAGCCGTTCACTCGGACTGAACACTTATCTGACCTTGAGAGATATAAGCACCAAACATACAGTGTGACTCTAATCTCTTTCTAAAGCATTTAAGTACATCTCATCAATAACATGACACCAAACAATCACACATAATACACTTTATGCATTTGGAAGCAATTGTAAAGTGACTTACATTACATTACATTACATAGTATATGTTTGTGTCTGAGTATGTGCCACTGCCAACATCTAACCACTGAACAACAGGAAAGTGTGTATGCTGTTTTACTGATTTACTGTGTACTGAAATATTAAATATATCATGCAGCGTTATTGATGAATATAATACAAATGAGTAACATTACTGATTTATTAACAATTATTGTAAATATTGTACTTCTAAAACAATGTGTAAATCAATATAAAATATAAAATGTCAATATATTTATTCTCCTATATGTCTCTATAATAATTTGTAACCTTACTAAAATCATCATGTATTTATTTTGTGAACATGTTAATCTTGAGCCGACAAACACTTACAGTTATGAAAAACAATCACATCATCACATCGTTTACTGTAAGTTTATTATCAATAACAAACAGAAACACATGTGTGACATCATAAAAGTGTTATTAATAAATGTTGATCACACATGTTTAGGTTATCACACAGTTATATCAGCTACTGACACACAACAGAAACAAAGAAACACTTCAGAAAGTGAATGTTAATGTTTTGTGTCACACACTGAACACACACACACACACACACACACACACACACTGAACACACACACACACACACACACACACACACACACACACTGAACACACACACACACACACACACACACACACACACACTGAACACACACACACTGAACACACACACACTGAACACACACTGAACACACACTGAACACACACTGAACACACACTGAACACACACACACACACACACACACACACACACACACACACACACACACACACACACACACACACACACACACACACACACACACACTGAACACACACACACACACACACACACACACACTGAACACACACACACACACACACACACACACACACACACACACACACACACACACACACACACACACTGAACACACACACACACACACACACACACACTGAACACACACACACACACACACTGAACACACACACACACACACACACACACACACACACACACACACACTGAACACACACTGAACACACACACACACACACACACACACACACACACACACACACACACACACACACACACACACAGGATGTGTAAAGTTGTGTTAGTGATGTTTTAATGGTGTGTTGTCATACCTGGATTCTTCAGATTATATTTACTCTCCATGACTCTCGATGTGTTTGTGTTGTTTGTATAAACTGTAATGGTGTCGTGTCTCTACCGAACACTTTTATTCTCCTCTCGAGGCTCTGCTGGTCAAATGTCACATGAAGAATGAAAACAGGAAGTGAAACACACTTTGAATCGCGAAACTTTATTGGTCCGCCGCAGACGAACAGATGCTGTGACGTCACCGCCCCACCCTTCGCTGTGTTTGTGCTGGACAAATTAAATATAAATATAACAAATTAAATATAAATATAACAAATTAAATATAAATATAACACATTAAATATAAATATAACACATTAAATATAAATATAACACATTAAATATAAATATAACAAATTAAATATAAACATAACACATAAATATAAATATAACACATTAAATATAAATATAACACATTAAATATAAATATAACACATTAAATATAAATATAACAAATTAAATATAAACATAACACATTAAATATAAATATAACACATTAAATATAAATATAACAAATTAAATATAAATATAACAAATTAAATATAAATATAACACATTAAATATAAATATAACAAATTAAATATAAATATAACAAATTAAATATAAATATAACACATTAAATATAAATATTACACATTAAATATAAATATAACAAATTAAATATAAATATAACAAATTAAATATAAATATAACACATTAAATATAAATATTACACATTAAATATAAATATAACAAATTAAATATAAATATGACACATTAAATATAAATATAACACATTAAATATAAATATAACACATTAAATATAAATATAACAAATTAAATATAAATATAACACATTAAATATAAATATAACATATTAAATATAAATATAACACATTAAATATAAACATAACAAATTAAATATAAATATAACACATTAAATATAAATATAACAAATTAAAAATAAATATAACACATTAAATATAAATATAACACATTTAATATAAATATAACACATTAAATATAAATATAACACATTTAATATAAATATAACACATTAAATATAAATATAACACATTAAATATAAATATAACACATAAATATAAATATAACACATTAAATATAAACATAACAAATTAAATATAAATATAACACATAAATATAAATATAACACATTTAATATAAATATAACACATTAAATATAAATATAACACATTAAATATAAATATAACACATAAATATAAATATAACACATTAAATATAAACATAACAAATTAAATATAAACATAACAAATTAAATATAAACATAACAAATTAAATATAAATATAACACATTAAATATAAATATAAACCATTAAATATAAATATAACATATTTAATATAAATATAACAAATTAAATATAAATATAACAAATTAAATATAAATATAACAAATTAAATATAAATATAACATATTTAATATAAATATAACAAATTAAATATAAATATAACAAATTAAATATAAACATAACAAATTAAATATAAATATAACATATTTAATATAAATATAAGAAATTAAATATAAATATAACATATTTAATATAAATATAACACATTAAATATAAACATAACAAATTAAATATAAATATAACACATTAAATATAAATATAAACCATTAAATATAAATATAACACATTAAATATAAATATAACAAATTAAATATAAATATAACACATTTAATATAAATATAACACATTAAATATAAATATAACACATTAAATATAAATATAACACATAAATATAACACATTAAATATAAACATAACAAATTAAATATAAACATAACAAATTAAATATAAACATAACAAATTAAATATAAATATAACACATTAAATATAAATATAAAACATTAAATATAAATATAACATATTTAATATAAATATAACAAATTAAATATAAATATAACAAATTAAATATAAATATAACATATTTAATATAAATATAACAAATTTAATATAAATATAACAAATTAAATATAAATACAACAAATTAAATATAAACATAACAAATTAAATATAAATATAACATATTTAATATAAATATAACAAATTAAATATAAATATAACAAATTAAATATAAACATAACATATTTAATATAAATATAACACATTAAATATAAATATAACAAATTAAATATAAATATAACAAATTAAATATAAATATAACACATTAAATATAAATATAACAAATTAAATATAAATATAACAAATTAAATATAAATATAACACATTAAATATAAATATTACACATTAAATATAAATATAACAAATTAAATATAAATATAACAAATTAAATATAAATATAACACATTAAATATAAATATTACACATTAAATATAAATATAACAAATTAAATATAAATATGACACATTAAATATAAATATAACACATTAAATATAAATATAACACATTAAATATAAATATAACAAATTAAATATAAATATAACACATTAAATATAAATATAACATATTAAATATAAATATAACACATTAAATATAAACATAACAAATTAAATATAAATATAACACATTAAATATAAATATAACAAATTAAAAATAAATATAACACATTAAATATAAATATAACACATTTAATATAAATATAACACATTAAATATAAATATAACACATTTAATATAAATATAACACATTAAATATAAATATAACACATTAAATATAAATATAACACATAAATATAAATATAACACATTAAATATAAACATAACAAATTAAATATAAATATAACACATAAATATAAATATAACACATTTAATATAAATATAACACATTAAATATAAATATAACACATTAAATATAAATATAACACATAAATATAAATATAACACATTAAATATAAACATAACAAATTAAATATAAACATAACAAATTAAATATAAACATAACAAATTAAATATAAATATAACACATTAAATATAAATATAAACCATTAAATATAAATATAACATATTTAATATAAATATAACAAATTAAATATAAATATAACAAATTAAATATAAATATAACAAATTAAATATAAATATAACATATTTAATATAAATATAACAAATTAAATATAAATATAACAAATTAAATATAAACATAACAAATTAAATATAAATATAACATATTTAATATAAATATAAGAAATTAAATATAAATATAACATATTTAATATAAATATAACACATTAAATATAAACATAACAAATTAAATATAAATATAACACATTAAATATAAATATAAACCATTAAATATAAATATAACACATTAAATATAAATATAACAAATTAAATATAAATATAACACATTTAATATAAATATAACACATTAAATATAAATATAACACATTAAATATAAATATAACACATAAATATAACACATTAAATATAAACATAACAAATTAAATATAAACATAACAAATTAAATATAAACATAACAAATTAAATATAAATATAACACATTAAATATAAATATAAAACATTAAATATAAATATAACATATTTAATATAAATATAACAAATTAAATATAAATATAACAAATTAAATATAAATATAACATATTTAATATAAATATAACAAATTTAATATAAATATAACAAATTAAATATAAATACAACAAATTAAATATAAACATAACAAATTAAATATAAATATAACATATTTAATATAAATATAACAAATTAAATATAAATATAACAAATTAAATATAAACATAACATATTTAATATAAATATAACAAATTAAATATAAATATAACATATTAAATATAAATATAAATATAACATATTAAATGTAAATATAACAAATTAAATATAAATATAACATATTAAATATAAATATAACAAATTAAATATAAATATAACAAATTAAATATAAATATAACAAATTAAATATAAATATAACAAATTAAATATAAATATAACATATTTAATATAAATATAACACATTAAATATAAATATAACACATTAAATATAAATATAACATATTAAATATAAATATAACAAATTAAATATAAATATTACATATTAAATATAAATATAACACATTAAATATAAACATAACAAATTAAATATAAATATAACACATTAAATATAAATATAACATATTAAATATAAATATAACAAATTAAATATAAATATTACATATTAAATATAAATATAACAAATTTAATATAAATATAACACATTAAATATAAATATAACATATTAAATATAAATATAACACATTAAATATAAATATTACATATTAAATATATGTGTTTTTTGACCATAACAGCTCACATTAAACTGTTTTAATATGGAACTTTGATTCATTTTAAACCATTTATAAAGATTTATCCAGAACTTTATTGTAAAATGTGTGCATCACTGGGTAAATATGAATAAATCTCACTAATGTTAAGTTAAGAGAGAAGTTTAAAGATGTTCAGGGAATATAATCATCACTCGTACATTATTATTATATTAATATTGTTTCTTACATATCAAAAGTCACCTTCAGATGTGCATTAAATATATAATCTTTTACAGTCTCAGCTGGAATCAAAAATATAAACCATAATATTCACATAATGAAATAAACATTTAAGATTAGCTAAAATATACAGAATGTCCTAAAAATCTTAATTTATTGAATCCTTTCGAAACAAACGCTTTTGTTCTAAAACAAGTAATTATTATATAAATATATAATATACACCATTATAATAAATATATAATATACAACATAATAATAAATATATAATATACACCATTATAATAAATATATAATATACACCATTATAATAAATATATAATATACACTATTATAATATAAATAAATATACACCATTATAATAAATATAAATATACACCATAATAATAAATATATAATATACACCAATATAATAAATATATAATATACAAAATCATAATAAATATATAATATACACCATTATAATAAATATAAATATACACCATTATAATAAATATATAATATACACCATTATAATAAATATATAATATACACCATAATAATAAATATATAATATACACCATTATAATAAATATATAATATACACCATTATAATAAATATATAATTTACACCATAATAATAAATATATAATATTCACCATTATAATAAATATACATATACACCATTATAATAAATATATAATATACACCAATATAATAAATATATAATATACACCATAATAATAAATATATAATAAACACCATTATAATAAATATATAATATACACCATTATAATAAATATATAATATACACCATCATAATAAATATATAATATACACCATTATAATAAATATAAATATACACCATTAAAATAAATATATAATATACACCATTATAATAAATATATAATATACACCATAATAATAAATATATAATATACACCATTATAATAAATATATAATATACACCATTATAATAAATATATAATTTACACCATAATAATAAATATATAATATACACCATTATAATAAATATATAATATACACCATAATAATAAATATATAGTATACACCATTATAATATAAATAAATATACACCATTATAATAAATATAAATATACACCATTATAATAAATATATAATATACACCATTATAATTAATATATAATATACACTATTATAATATAAATAAATATACACCATTATAATAAATATAAATATACACCATAATAATAAATATATAATATACACCGTTATAATATAAATAAATATACACCATTATAATAAACATATAAAATACCCTATTATAATAAATATATAATATACACCATAATAATAAATATATAATATACACCATTATAATAAATATATAATATACACCATAATAATAAATATATAATATACACCATTATAATAAATATAAATATACACCATTATAATAAATATATAATATACACCATTATAATTAATATATAATATACACCATAATAATAAATATATAATATACACCATAATAATAAATTTATAATATACACCATTATAATAAATATATAATATACACCATAATAATAAATATATAATATACACCATAATAATAAATATATAATACACACCATTATAATAAATATATTATATACACCATTATAATAAATATATAATATACACCATTATAATAAATATAATTTACACCATAATAATAAATATATAATATACACCATTATAATAAATATATTATATACACCATAATAATAAATATATAATATACACCATTATAATAAATATATAATAAACACCATTATAACAAATATATAATATACACCATTATAATAAATATATAATATACACCATTATAATAAATATATAATATACACCATTATAATAAATATATAATATACAACATAATAATAAATATATAATACACACCATAATAATAAATATATAATATACAACATAATAATAAATATATAATACACACCATAATAATAAATATATAATATACACCATTATAATAAATATATAATATACAACATAATAATAAATATATAATACACACCATAATAATAAATATATAATATACAACATAATAATAAATATATAATATACACCATTATAATAAATATATAATATACACCATTATAATAAATATATAATTTACACCATAATAATAAATATATAATATTCACCATTATAATAAATATATAATATACAACATAATAATAAATATATAATATACACCATTATAATAAATATATAATATACACCATAATAAAAAATATATAATAAACACCATTATAATAAATATATAATATACACCATTATAATAAATATATAATATACACCATCATAATAAATATATAATATACACCATTATAATAAATATAAATATACACCATTAAAATAAATATATAATATACACCATTATAATAAATATAAAATATACACCATAATAATAAATATATAATATACACCATTATAATAAATATATAATATACACCATTATAATAAATATATAATTTACACCATAATAATAAATATATAATATACACCATTATAATAAATATATAATATACACCATAATAATAAATATATAGTATACACCATTATAATATAAATAAATATACACCATTATAATAAATATAAATATACACCATTATAATAAATATATAATATACACCATTATAATTAATATATAATATACACTATTATAATATAAATAAATATACACCATTATAATAAATATAAATATACACCATAATAATAAATATATAATATACACCGTTATAATATAAATAAATATACACCATTATAATAAACATATAAAATACCCTATTATAATAAATATATAATATACACCATAATAATAAATATATAATATACACCATTATAATAAATATATAATATACACCATAATAATAAATATATAATATACACCATTATAATAAATATAAATATACACCATTATAATAAATATATAATATACACCATTATAATTAATATATAATATACACCATAATAATAAATATATAATATACACCATAATAATAAATTTATAATATACACCATTATAATAAATATATAATATACACCATAATAATAAATATATAATATACACCATAATAATAAATATATAATACACACCATTATAATAAATATATTATATACACCATTATAATAAATATATAATATACACCATTATAATAAATATAATTTACACCATAATAATAAATATATAATATACACCATTATAATAAATATATTATATACACCATAATAATAAATATATAATATACACCATTATAATAAATATATAATAAACACCATTATAACAAATATATAATATACACCATTATAATAAATATATAATATACACCATTATAATAAATATATAATATACACCATTATAATAAATATATAATATACAACATAATAATAAATATATAATACACACCATAATAATAAATATATAATATACAACATAATAATAAATATATAATACACACCATAATAATAAATATATAATATACACCATTATAATAAATATATAATATACAACATAATAATAAATATATAATACACACCATAATAATAAATATATAATATACAACATAATAATAAATATATAATATACACCATTATAATAAATATATAATATACACCATTATAATAAATATATAATATACACCATTATAATAAATATATAATATACAACATAATAATAAATATATAATATACACCATT
This sequence comes from Triplophysa yarkandensis, assembly GCA_033220385.1. Classification (NCBI taxonomy): domain Eukaryota; kingdom Metazoa; phylum Chordata; class Actinopteri; order Cypriniformes; family Nemacheilidae; genus Triplophysa; species Triplophysa yarkandensis. The sequence goes on along the minus strand of CM065658.1, from coordinate 1,664,326 downwards.
ATAATAAATATATAATATACACCATTATAATAAATATATAATATACACCATTATAATAAATATATAATATACACCATTATAATAAATATATAATATACACCATTATAATAAATATATAATATACACCATTATAATAAATATAAATATACACCATTATAATAAATATATAATATACACCATTATAATAAATATATAATATACACCATCATAATAAATATATAATATACACCATTATAATAAATATATAATATACACCATTATAATAAATATATAATATACACCATTATAATAAATATATAATATACAACATAATAATAAATATATAATATACAACATAATAATAAATATATAATACACACCATAATAATAAATATATAATATACAACATAATAATAAATATATAATACACACCATAATAATAAATATATAATATACACCATTATAATAAATATATAATATACAACATAATAATAAATATATAATACACACCATTATAATAAATATATAATATACACCATTATAATAAATATATAATATACAACATAATAATAAATATATAATACACACCATAATAATAAATATATAATATACAACATAATAATAAATATATAATACACACCATAATAATAAATATATAATATACACCATTATAATAAATATATAATATACAACATAATAATAAATATATAATACACACCATAATAATAAATATATAATATACAACATAATAATAAATATATAATATACACCATTATAATAAATATATAATATACACCATTATAATAAATATATAATATACACCATTATAATAAATATATAATATACAACATAATAATAAATATAATATACACCATTATAATAAATATATAATATACACCATTATAATAAATATATAATATACACCATTATAATAAATATATAATATACACCATTATAATAAATATATAATATACACCATTATAATAAATATATAATATACACCATTATAATAAATATAAATATACACCATTATAATAAATATATAATATACACCATTATAATAAATATATAATATACACCATCATAATAAATATATAATATACACCATTATAATAAATATATAATATACACCATTATAATAAATATATAATATACACCATTATAATAAATATATAATATACAACATAATAATAAATATATAATATACAACATAATAATAAATATATAATACACACCATAATAATAAATATATAATATACAACATAATAATAAATATATAATACACACCATAATAATAAATATATAATATACACCATTATAATAAATATATAATATACAACATAATAATAAATATATAATACACACCATAATAATAAATATATAATATACAACATAATAATAAATATATAATATACACCATTATAATAAATATATAATATACACCATTATAATAAATATATAATATACACCATTATAATAAATATATAAT
>CM065658.1:1645177-1662358 GCA_033220385.1 Triplophysa yarkandensis | reverse complement strand
AAATGTGTGTGTTTGTGTCTACAGGTTGTTTCGAGTGCTGTATTAAATGTCTGGGCGGTGTTCCGTATGCATCGCTGGTCGCCACCATCCTGTGTTTCTCAGGTGTGGCACTCTTCTGCGGCTGTGGTCATGTTGCCCTGACGGGCACTGTCACCATTCTGGAGAATCACTTCTCCAAGATCACAACGGATCACGCCATGCTGACTGACATGTGAGTCCATAGGAGTCTGCTGTAATGAATATGGATGTTTGACAGGACACGGGTGGATTCTTCAGATGATTCTGATGAAAACTGAACTCTTTTCATTTGTGTTTTTCAGAGTTCAGCTCATGCAGTACGTCATCTATGGCATCGCTTCATTCTTCTTTCTGTATGGGATCATTCTACTGGCTGAGGGATTTTATACCACCAGCGCAGTCAAAGAGCTCCACAGCGAGTTTAAAACCACCATCTGTGGCCGCTGCATCAGTGGAATGGTACATAACACATCATTCTTTACACTTAATACAGTCCCAGAATGCACTCTATCTTAACTCTATTATTCTCTAATATTTTTTCTTTTCAGTTTGTGTTTCTGACATATATTCTGGGCATCGCCTGGCTGGGTGTCTTCGGCTTCTCTGCAGTACCTGTGTTTCTTTTCTATAACATGTGGTCCACCTGCGCTGCCCTACGCTCACCTGTGGCTAACCTGACATCCATCGAGAGCATCTGTGTGGATGTGCGTCAGTACGGTACGATTGTCCTTTAACTTCTGTACTATAACACAGGTTTTATGAAGAATATACTGTATATTTTAATGCATGTGAATTTTGTGTTGTGTTCAGGGATTATTCCATGGAACGCAACACCAGGCAAAGCCTGCGGCTCGACTCTGGGAGATATCTGTAATACCAGTGAGGTATGAACATCACAATAACTCTTATGACATCATGTTTTGAGCTGTAAGAGTAAAGTGTGTTCTCTTTCTGTCTGCAGTTCTACCTGTCTTACCACCTGTATATAGTAGCGTGTGCAGGAGCAGGTGCCACAGTCATCGCTCTGGTGAGTGTTTGTGTGTTCTTGCGTCTTTCTGCAGCAAATCACGAGCCGATTCATTCATGCTTCAAATCCCCTGATGTTCTTTTCTTAAAGAAACAGTTCACCGATATATAATCATTTACATATTATTTACACCTTATCCTCCTGAGGACACACCGACACTGTTGTTGAAATGTTTTATGTATTGATGTTTGATAGACAAATTCATGAAAACTCTGCTCAACAATCTAAAGTACATCATTCAGGATTTCACGAAATAATAAAATGTGAAGTTATTTGGTGAACTCTTCCTTTAAGATTGTTGTGTCGCACTGGTTGACTCTGAAAGAGAAATGGATAATGTGATGCTGGTGTTTGTGTCAAATCCTGCTCACAAATGCTATCAAATACATATTTCTTATTTTGAGTCTATAAAGTCTACTCACAGACAGGTTTGGATGTGTTCTTCAGTGTTAGTCCATGCGTTCATGCGTTCTTGTGCTTCTCTTTCACCAGCTCATCTACATGATGGTCACCACGTATAACTTTGCTGTTTTGAAGTTTAAGAGTCGAGAAGACTGCTGCACTAAATTTTAAGTCGAGTCTCAGTTTGATGAAATGCACTAGAATCACTCACCCGATGGACTAAACATACAGCAGCCAGTGTCATGTGTGAATAAAATGTTTTTATATTATATTCATACTTTTTAATGAATATAATATTTATAATGTTTTCAGAAATGTGCCAGTGGAAATCTCCAATGTTTAACCCCGTTTACAGTTTTCAGTTCTTTGCATTTCTCATGCATATATGTTATGCAATGTACTGATGATTTTCAGTTTGTTTACATTGAAACGTTGAGGACAGACTCGGTCATGTCATGTCGGTATTCAGATGTTATGTAGTGATGGTGTTGTCCTGCCTTTAGTACAGATCTTTAAACACATACGTATTATTCCTGTCAATGAGTGATACATATCTAATATTAATTTCTAAATACAAGTAATAAAGTCGATAATAATGTGGTATTAATATCTGTTACTATATAGATAAAGTATAAAATAGCCCAAACTAGTGCTATATCTTGAGAAGACTCACTCATAACATTGATAGAATAAAACATAATGCTAGTGTAAAGATAGTGACCGCACACATGTTTGTGCCTAGCACCCCAGTGTGTCTACAGTACAAATCAGACTTTTTTAAAGTTGTCCGCTTGTCGTAGAATGTTAGGATACAGAGTAAAGCATTAAGCCGAATTACAGGGATTTACCTCCTTAAATATGGTAAAACACTGTAAAGCATGACCTGATGTGCCTTATTGCTTCTTTATCAACTGGATGAATCTAAATCTTAATTCTTATTTGATGAATAATGTGGTAATGGCAGTAAACACACACCTGTGATCTGTGCACATTTAGAATCCTACACCCAGAGATTCTTGTAAAGCAGATAATAATCAAAAACGCAACATTATTTTATATAAAAAATGTCTTAAGGGCTGTTACAGTTCTTAACATGACATAAATCTGTTATATTGTAGGTTATGTGAATGTGCTGTCGTGAGGTGTGTGTTTGTCTCATCCAATCAGAATTTAGAGGCAGAACTTTGACATTAAACTTACGTTGTGTTTACATTAATCCAGTGTCAGTGTTAATATTAATAATGTCACATATGTATAGATGTTCTAATATTTTTTTATGGACGTGATGTTGTTTATATCACAGGATCAAATGCGCATTTGACAATTTCTTCTGTTAGTTTATACAAGATGAGAATTAACAGACTGCATGATTCACTTCACCTAATGATTATTTTAGATGAGTAAAGATTTCAATCGTTGTAGTTCCTTCTTTATATAAAAGAAATAAACAAATGATGTGTACAAAATGTCGGTGATGTGTTTTGTCGTGGTGCAGCGGAGTAGACGGTCTGAATTCAGCGTGTTTTTCTCTACTAACATCATCTGACATGAGCTGCACTGCTTAGCTTTTAATTCATGTTCTCTGTTCATGTGTTTGCTTCTGTTCATGTGTGTTACACTGAAATAATATTCATTAGTTTGTAGGTATTTGTGTATTAAAGGAATAGTGCATAAATATGAATTCTGCCACAATTACCTGAGTAATATTTTCATAAAAGAGAAATTGATTGCTGAGTCTGCAGACAGGTTTAAAGTGACAGAATCTCTACTTTGTGTTCATCTATTCCTTTAAAATGTGTGTGCTTGTGTGTTGTAAATATATAGTTGTGTAGCTGTGGCTTTGCGTGTTTAACCTGCTCACCGGTCATCCGCTTGACCTTCTCTTGCAGATTCATTATCTAATGATCCTCTCTGCTAACTGGGCCTACCTTAAAGACGCCAGTCACTTACACTCGTACCAGGACATCCGAATGAAGGAGGAACAGGAGCTGCAGGACATCCAGTCTCGCTCTAAAGAATGTCTCAATTCATACTCGTAAGATGAGGATCTGACGGACGCGAGGCGCTTTTAAACTGCCAACTAAAGCCACCCTAACACACTAATGCATCTCTGCTCTTTTTCAACTAATGTGCTTTCTCAAGCCACTTTTTTGGGGACCTCCTTTTGTATTTTAGGTTGTGTCGTCTTTCCGTAGATTAGATTAACTTGTTTATGTTTTCTTCAGTTTCTGACCGTAGCCCGTCGTGGACCAGTGCTGGCTGGTTATAGTTTGAAACAATGCACTATTCAAAACACAAATGAAACGGAATTTATTTTACAAACCACTTTTAGAAGATTGACTGAGATTTTTTTGTAAGTTTGCTACTCGACATGATCGCCACAAAAAAAATTTAAGTACTCCCTGAATTTGTATTATTTCTATAACTAGTTTTTTTCTAGCTTGGTGTATTATTTCTAAGAAAAATAATCAAAGAAAACAAATATCATTCTCAGTGATTTATTCTGAAGTCATGAAAATGTGAAAATGCTGTGATCTTTTTGGATTGGTGAATTAAATTAAAATTTCTGTTCTTAGAAAGCATGATGAAGGTTTCGTTGAGAATGCAATGCTAGTTTACTGTGCAGTATACTATTTGTTCTGATAATAGTATGTGAAGGTTATGTGTTATGCAACAGTGTTGTGCTGAATTCAATTCACTACAGTTTGATGTTGCATGTTTTTTGGCAAGTTCAGTTAAATAATATTGAGCTTTTTTAATTAACTTTTTTACATTTTTAATAGTTAACTTTTGACATTGTGGTCAAAAAAAGTGTTACAATCATAAGTGATGAAGGATTTGTTCATGCTTTGAACCGTTGGGTATGGCATGTCATTTGATGTACTAAATATATTAAACATACAAAGGATGTGTAAGGTCTGCACAGTGTGTAAGAGAAGTAAACAAGATATTCTGAATGTTTGACTGCAGGGTCAGAATAACCACTTTAAACATCTGCCTCACTATACAGCTACAGAGAACTTTAGTAATTGACTGTTTTTAATAATATTTCTAGCACATTAAAGTACTCATGAACCTGATGTGTAATGAAGAAAAACCTTCTGAAAGCGCATTTATGACATCATTACCCACAGGGTTCTCAAATATTATGAATCAAATAGTTTTTTTATTAGAAAAGAATGTAAAATAGAAACTCTCTTGACTTTGGGAATCTGTATGTTTACAGTAAGATGACTGTATGTTTTCATTCTCAGATCTACAATTTTGAAGAAGATGCTAAAACATTTGTTTAACATAAGGAGAAATGCTGTTGTTCTTGGTTATTGTTCAGCATGTTGAAAAGCAATAGTGTGAGAAATGTCACCCAGTTCAGAAAGTGGAACGCAAAGCTTTGTTTCGTTGTTTGACAGGAGGGAAGTTCAACAAATGTGCAATTGTAAATACTGACGAATCTTGCTGGGAATTTGATAAAAGACATTTCTAGTGTTTGAAGGAATAAACCTGTGATGATATCAGCTGTTATTTGTACTTACTCTGTTTGCAGCATTTGCCTTCTGCTTTATAACATGATATAATGTGGTTACATATATCGTTTTCGTAGAATTGTTTAGTTCTGTGTTTATTGCATTGGTTTATGTGTTCTGTATAGCTCCTTTGTAATCTGTAATCAAACATTATTTGTTAGGTATTTCTCTTCTCTTTTCATTTGTCGACTGCATTTTAAGATTTAAACAATGATGTTAATGGTGATATTCTGTCTAAATCACTAGATAATTCAGGACATTATTTTATAAACGCCAAGAAAAGGATTTTTATGACTGAGGAAAATGTGTTTGTGTATTCCTTGTATTTGTGCAGATATCCACTTAAAGCTTTAAACTGAACATATGCACCAGTTCAACGTGTTTAATACACAGATAAAGCAGGTGGATGGACATGAATGGGAGTTTTTGCCCAAAACTGATAATTTGATGTCTGTGCGCTCAGATCTTTAAACAAGTTCTATTTTATTGATGAATAAAACTGAAGTCATGCTTCATTCAGATGTTCAAGATCAGTTGTTGCATGTTGAAAACAGTTTTGCATGTCATACCAGTTGTCTACAGATATCTCCACGTAATAATTTAAATTAATAATTCACTCAAAAAAAAATGGCTATTGACAACCACAGACAAATATTTTAGAAAAAAAATATTTTAAAGAATTTATGATAAACAGTTAACATAAATTCAGCACCTTTAAATACCATTTTATGTTTTTTCTGTAATGGTAGCCAATGGTGCCCAAGAAATCTCAGTTTCTTACAATTTTTCTAAATATCTTTCTCAAAGACTTTAGGTTAAGTAAATAATGAAATCCTTTTCATTTTTGTATTTCCTTAAGACTTTAAAATGACCAAAAATACTTAACACATTTTATATGTTTTGAAGATTGTAGTTAAACAAATAGTTCAAGGGTTATTTTCCTACTGTGGTAATCACTGGGTTCCAAGTACTAAAGACATTTATACAGATAAGAGAGCAAGTTATTCATGTCAGAATTTTCATTTTTGGATGAACAAGCCCTTTAGTATGTCTTACCACAAACTTTGACATGTTTTAATATAAAATGTATTCACACATTATTAAATGAACAGATTCAGATGGATTCAAATCATTGTGTGAATAAAGAGACAAAACAAATGGATAAAAATAAGCACAAACTATAAAAAATAAGATATAAAGACACAAGATATAAAACATTGCTTGCTGTTGTCACCAGAACTCATCATCATTAGAAACTGCATGAATGCTAAAAAGAAGAAGTGTAAAACATTCAGAATTCTGTTCCAATGACAAACAATCACAGCTGAATGAAATCTAAACAGACCTGTCATCATTCAATTCAGAGAAAAGATTTTCCTCTTGAAGGCTTTCACGTTCAGAATCTTTCTTTGGGCTCTAAAAATGAATAAACAAATACAAAATGATAAATGTTAAATGTAATAAAGGAATAATATGATTTTTTTTACATACAGAGGAAAATGTAGAGTATTGGTGTGTTTTTATGCACCTTCTCTTGTTTTCCCTGCATGAGAATCATCATGTATTTCTCAAGTGGATTGATGACATCGGAATCTTGGCCTCCAATCGCTGAGGCCGCTCCTTTCACATGTTGTTCATTTGCTTCTTCTTGATCATGTTGAATCCTCTTAAAAAGATGAAAAATAAAGTTATGACAGAAAACACTGTTTATGTGAGATCACATGATGATTTAATAAATAAAAAATGTGTTGTGCAAGTTCAAAAAACTGAAATCCCATCAAATAAAACATGTGTTTGAATAATATTTGACAAGGAAAACAGACAAATATGTGTTTGCCTCTCACCGGCTCTTGCTCCAATCTCTCTACCTGTCTCTCCTCCTCTTCGTGAATGTCTGACGAAGATTTAGCTGAAAAACATTACACATCAGATGTTTGACAGAACATACAGACACAACTAAGAAAGTTCATCATTTCATGAGGTATCTCACCTTCATCCTCCAGACAGTGCTGTGTGTTTGTGTTCTGTTGTTTCTCAAGGATAGAATCCTGATCTAGACACACAAGTAAACACATATTAGATTTGTCATGAGTAGAACTGAAGAACTTATGATGAGAACATACGTGTTTGAGGATCAGTGAGATCATGAAGACTGATCTTCTCAGGCTGTGGAGACGATGAAGAGGAGGAGGAGGAAGAGATGATCTGCTGAAGTTTGGGTGGACTGCACACAGAAATCGCATCATCACAGATCATCATCATCATCATCATCATCATTACACACACAGAGACACATACTTGATGGATGTTATATACCTGCTATGGTCTCGTGTTGTGCTCTTCATGGTTGGGCTGCTGACAGAAGTCAGGTCTCTGGTCAGACTGCTCTCTGCAGGAGGGATCGGTGAGATCTGTCGGTCTGTACTGAGATCAGTGAACATAACTGCTGGTCCTTCAGCATCAGTGTTCTTAAGCGGATCTAAATCAAACAGTAAATGTTACTTTAAAACATCTCACTGAGTCTTAATTTAAACATGAGGTGAATGAAAGACACGACTGATGTGTAAGAGTGACCGTGATACCATGATTAACAGCAAGATCAGTCTGATGTGTGTCTGGTCTGGATATGGAGACGGGTGTAGATGACAAGCGTCTGACAGGAGGAGAGTGAAGTCTAGGTGGAGTCTGATCTTTTGAAGGAGTTCTCGTGAGTGGCTCGTGTTGATCTCGGGCTCTTGTGAACGTGACTCTGGGTTTGATGTAAGAGCTGGATGTTGTTGTTCTGTGATGTGACGGATCTTCTCTAGCTCTCTGCTGGTGGTTTCTATATACTCCTTCTAATCGTTCAGCTTCTATTTCCAGCTCTTTTATTCTGGCAAGAGCACCCGACAGAAGTTCAGAGTCTCGCTCACGAACCTCCACACGAGACCATGAGAGACGTGGAGCCCTGAGAGTTACTCCCGCTTCAGATAAAGCATCATCAGAACCCGTCAATCTTCTGAGGACAGCACTGTCTTTATACATGTCTGGAGGATTCAGATTAAAAACAGAACCATCTACAAGAGAAGACTTGGGCTTTCGAAGAATCTCATTCTCTAGAGCTGTGTTCCCATCACCATCACCATCATCATCACCAGCATTAATACAGAACAGAAGGAGAACAGATGGAGTTAACAGAGACTAACAACAGGGTTCCCACATTGAGAACTATGAATTCTTTCAGATTTATTTTATTTGAATACTATACTTGCGCAAACAAATATGTTCTTAAATTCCAGGATATATCAGAAATAAATGTCTACACTTAAGCCCTAAGAAACCATTGTTTCTAACCTACACACTCATTATATAAAAAAAATAAAAAACCTTAACCTTTTTCTCCCCTACAGGTATTATCTAACTTTGTGTAACTTGGTATTCTTGTTGTAGCACTTGTTCACCTATTATTGTCTCTGCTATTTACCGCTTTACTGTCTCCTCGACTCTTTGTAAGTTGCTTTGTATAAAAGCATCTGCTAAATGCCCAAATATAAATGTTAATGTAAATGTGGCAACCCTGAAAGAAATACATCCGCACGTTTTTAGTTGGCGTATCTGTGTAAGGAACATTTAAAGAATTTTTACACCTCAAGAAGAAGGAACCTCCAGAAGACATTTATAAAGTACTACTAATCAATGATAGAATCCAGTCCGTTATAACGCTCAACAGTATGATCAGAAGAGAGAGAGGAATGTATAGTTTTAATATATATATATAGAATATATATATAGATGTGAGAATTCCTAGAATCTGGAGAGAATCATGAATCTAAAAGGACTGATCAGATTAGGAAACCTTGTTGTGTGTGTTTGAGCTGAAGTTGAATCTCTTCAGCACTTGTGTTCATCCACCGCGTGCGTTCCTCACACTCCATCAGCTGAGCCTTTAACAGAGCACACTTCTGCACCTGCACACACACACATATGCACACATGCACAGTTCATTCAGAACAGTTTTATTCTGTGTTTATTCAAGCATGTGATGTGTTTCTGACCTCATGTTGAAGCTGCGTGTGCAGGACACTCTTCTGCGTCTCAAACTCTTCTTCATCCCGTCTGCGTGCCGTCTGCAGTCTCTGCAGCTCTGCCTGCAGCCGAAGCTCCTCTTCAGACGGACCGCTTACTGCTACACAACAAACACAACAGCACATCAACACAGAGAAAAATACAACACAACTATGTTATTTATCTTTTATCCCTATATGACCACCGAAGAGCTTAAACGGAATTATTGAAAATGAATGAATGATTTTAGAAACTGGAGGTTGCTGTTGTATATTTACTCTGTAAATGTTTAATGTTATTTGACTCTCTCAGAATAGATGAACAAACACATTCACACAGAGAATCAATGAACTGGATTCATGTAAAGTTTCATATGAACCACAAACAGTCTACACATGAGCCATATTACATATTTAATGCATCATTTATTGTGCTAACTAGGAATAAATATTAATGAATATAAAAAGAAAGAAAGAAGCCACTAGTAATGTAGATTTCACCCTTTACTTTAGTAAAATCACAGTAACTTCTCCACATATTATAATGACAGAACACCAACCTCAGCCTCTGACAGACAGACAGACAGACAGACAGACAGACAGACAGATGACGGACCTTGTGTGAGTCGCTGGTTCTCCTCATGTCTCTGGTCTAGCTGTTGTTTCAGGTGTCTGATGTGTGTCTGATGTTCATGTGTTTGTCTCTTCAGATCAGAATAATCCTTCATGTGGTCCAGTTTCTCCTGAAGCTGATGTTTCTGATGTCTGAGAACATTCATCTGCTCTCTGAGAGTGTCCAGCTCCGTCTAAAACACATCAACCAATCTGTCAACTGATCATCATCTAAACACACATCTTCTGTCTGATCATCATCTAAACACACATCTTCTGTCTGATCCTCATCTAAACACACATCTTATGTCTGATCATCATCTAAACGCACATCTTCTGTCTGATCATCATCTAAACGCACATCTTCTTTCTGATCATCATCTAAACACACATCTTCTGTCTGATCATCATCTAAACACACATCTTCTGTCTGATCATCATCTAAACACACATCTTCTGTCTGATCATCATCTAAACGCACATCTTCTGTCTGATCCTCATCTAAACACACATCTTATGTCTGATCATCATCTAAACACACATCTTATGTCTGATCATCATCTAAACGCACATCTTCTGTCTGATCATCATCTAAACGCACATCTTCTGTCTGATCCTCATCTAAACACACATCTTATGTCTGATCATCATCTAAACACACATCTTATGTCTGATCATCATCTAAACGCACATCTTCTGTCTGATCATCATCTAAACACACATCTTCTGTCTGATCATCATCTAAACACACATCTTCTGTCTGATCATCATCTAAACACACATCTTCTGTCTGATCATCATCTAAACACACATCTTCTGTCTGATCATCATCTAAACACACATCTTCTGTCTGATCATCATCTAAACGCACATCTTCTGTCTGATCATCATCTAAACGCACATCTTATGTCTGATCATCATCTAAACACACATCTTATGTCTGATCATCATCTAAACGCACATCTTCTGTCTGATCCTCATCTAAACGCACATCTTCTGTCTGATCCTCATCTAAACACACATCTTCTGTCTGATCATCATCTAAACACACATCTTCTGTGTGATCATCATCTAAACACACATCTTCTGTCTGATCATCATCTAAACACACATCTTCTGTCTGATCATCATCTAAACACACATCTTCTGTCTGATCATCATCTAAACACACATCTTCTGTCTGATCATCATCTAAACACACATCTTCTGTCTGATCATCATCTAAACACACATCTTCTGTCTGATCATCATCTAAACACACATCTTCTGTCTGATCATCATCTAAACACACATCTTCTGTCTGATCATCATCTAAACACACATCTTCTGTCTGATCATCATCTAAACGCACATCTTCTGTCTGATCATCATCTAAACGCACATCTTCTGTCTGATCATCATCTAAACACACATCTTCTGTGTGATCATCATCTAAACACACATCTTCTGTCTGATCATCATCTAAACACACATCTTCTGTCTGATCATCATCTAAACACACATCTTCTGTGTGATCATCATCTAAACACACATCTTCTGTCTGATCATCATCTAAACACACATCTTCTGTCTGATCATCATCTAAACACACATCTTCTGTCTGATCATCATCTAAACACACATCGTCTGTGTGATCATCATCTAAACGCACATCTTCTGTCTGATCATCATCTAAACGCACATCTTCTGTCTGATCATCATCTAAACGCACATCTTCTGTCTGATCATCATCTAAACGCACATCTTCTGTCTGAACATCATCTAAACACACATCTTCTGTCTGATCATCATCTAAACACACATCGTCTGTGTGATCATCATCTAAACGCACATCTTCTGTCTGATAATCATCTAAACGCACATCTTCTGTCTGATCATCATCTAAACACACATCGTCTGTGTGATCATCATCTAAACACACATCTTCTGTCTGATCATCATCTAAACACACATCTTCTGTCTGATCATCATCTAAACACACATCTTCTGTCTGATCATCATCTAAACACACATCTTATGTCTGAACATCATCTAAACACACATCTTATGTCTGAACATCATCTAAACACACATCTTCTGTCTGATCATCATCTAAACACACATCGTCTGTCTGATCATCATCTAAACACACACATCTGTCTGATCATCATCTAAACACACATCTTCTGTATGATCCTCATCTAAACACACATCTTCTGTCTGATCATCATCTAAACGCACATCTTCTGTCTGATAATCATCTAAACACACATCTTCTGTCTGATCATCATCTAAACACACATCTTCTGTCTGATCATCATCTAAACACACATCGTCTGTGTGATCATCATCTAAACGCACATCTTCTGTCTGATCATCATCTAAACACACATCTTCTGTCTGATCATCATCTAAACACACATCTTCTGTGTGATCATCATCTAAACACACATCGTCTGTGTGATCATCATCTAAACGCACATCTTCTGTCTGATCATCATCTAAACACACATCTTCTGTCTGATCATCATCTAAACACACATCTTCTGTCTGATCATCATCTAAACACACATCTTCTGTCTGATCATCATCTAAACACACATCTTCTGTGTGATCATCATCTAAACACACATCTTCTGTCTGATCATCATCTAAACGCACATCTTCTCTCTGATCATCATCTAAACGCACATCTTCTGTCTGATCATCATCTAAACGCACATCTTCTGTCTGATCATCATCTAAACACACATCTTCTGTCTGATCATCATCCAAACGCACATCTTCTGTCTGATCCTCATCTAAACGCACATCTTCTGTCTGATCATCATCTAAACGCACATCTTCTGTCTGATCATCATCTAAACGCACATCTTCTGTCTGATCATCATCTAAACACACATCTTCTGTCTGATCATCATCTAAACACACATCTTCTGTGTGATCATCATCTAAACACACATCTTCTGTCTGATCATCATCTAAACGCACATCTTCTGTCTGATCATCATCTAAACACACATCTTCTGTCTGATCATCATCTAAACGCACATCTTCTGTCTGATCATCATCTAAACACACATCTTCTGTCTGATCATCATCTAAACACACATCTTCTGTGTGATCATCATCTAAACACACATCTTCTGTCTGATCATCATCTAAACGCACATCTTCTCTCTGATCATCATCTAAACGCACATCTTCTGTCTGATCATCATCTAAACGCACATCTTCTGTCTGATCATCATCTAAACACACATCTTCTGTCTGATCATCATCCAAACGCACATCTTCTGTCTGATCCTCATCTAAACGCACATCTTCTGTCTGATCATCATCTAAACGCACATCTTCTGTCTGATCATCATCTAAACGCACATCTTCTGTCTGATCATCATCTAAACGCACATCTTCTGTCTGATCATCATCTAAACGCACATCTTCTGTCTGATCCTCATCTAAACACACATCTTCTGTCTGATCATCATCTAAACGCACATCTTATGTCTGAACATCATCTAAACACACATCTTCTGTCTGATCATCATCTAAACGCACATCTTCTGTCTGATAATCATCTAAACACACATCTTCTGTCTGATCATCATCTAAACACACATCTTCTGTCTGATCATCATCTAAACACACATCTTATGTCTGATCATCATCTAAACACACATCGTCTGTCTGATCATCATCTAAACGCACATCTTCTGTCTGATCATCATCTAAACGCACATCTTCTGTCTGATCATCATCTAAACTCACATCTTCTGTCTGATCATCATCTAAACACACATCTTCTGTCTGATCATCATCTAAACACACATCGTCTGTCTGATCATCATCTAAACGCACATCTTCTGTCTGATCATCATCTAAACACACATCTTCTGTCTGATCATCATCTAAACACACATCTTATGTCTGATCATCATCTAAACACACATCGTCTGTCTGATCATCATCTAAACGCACATCTTCTGTCTGATCATCATCTAAACGCACATCTTCTGTCTGATCATCATCTAAACGCACATCTTCTGTCTGATCATCATCTAAACGCACATCTTCTGTCTGATCATCATCTAAACACACATCTTCTGTCTGATCATCATCTAAACACACATCTTATGTCTGATCATCATCTAAACACACATCGTCTGTCTGATCATCATCTAAACGCACATCTTCTGTCTGATCATCATCTAAACGCACATCTTCTGTCTGATCATCATCTAAACTCACATCTTCTGTCTGATCATCATCTAAACACACATCTTATGTCTGATCATCATCTAAACACACATCGTCTGTCTGATCATCATCTAAACGCACATCTTCTGTCTGATCATCATCTAAACGCACATCTTCTGTCTGATCATCATCTAAACTCACATCTTCTGTCTGATCATCATCTAAACGCACATCTTCTGTCTGATCATCATCTAAACGCACATCTTCTGTCTGATCATCATCTAAACGCACATCTTCTGTCTGATCCTCATCTAAACACACATCTTCTGTCTGATCATCATCTAAACGCACATCTTATGTCTGAACATCATCTAAACACACATCTTCTCTCTGATCATCATCTAAACACACATCTTCTGTCTGATCATCATCTAAACACACATCTTCTGTCTGATCATCATCTAAACACACATCTTCTGTCTGATCATCATCTAAACGCACATCTTCTGTCTGATCATCATCTAAACGCACATCTTCTGTCTGATCCTCATCTAAACACACATCTTCTGTCTGATCATCATCTAAATGCACATCTTATGTCTGATCATCATCTAAACACACATCGTCTGTCTGATCATCATCTAAACACACATCTTCTGTCTGATCATCATCTAAACGCACATCTTCTGTCTGATCATCATCTAAACACACATCTTCTGTCTGATCATCATCTAAACACACATCTTCTGTCTGATCATCATCTAAACACACATCTTCTGTCTGATCATCATCTAAACACACATCTTCTGTCTGATCATCATCAGGTGAGAGTTTGTTTTACCAAAAGACGTTTGACTTCTGCTAAAGTTCTATTGTGCTCTTCAGCTTTAGCTTCAATAACAGCACATTCTTTCTGCAGACGAACGCTTTCCACTGCAAATACACAAAACAGAAATACACAACTGTAAAACCGAATTCTCTGAACTGATCCATACATCACTTTTGATTTCAACATTAAAACCTTTATTTCTTTTCTCCTTCTCAGCGAGTGTGTCAGTTCTCTTTATGAAATCTTCCTTCAGTTCCAGCTGATATCTGCCATAAACACAAACACAAACATGATTTACTTTAGCTTCTCTCAAATCTGAACACTGAATTAAGAAAGAGATGTGCTTTGAGTTTGACAAGAGCATCACTTGAAGGCTTTTACGCTCACTTCATCACTTCACTCTTTAGTTTCTGATCGAATGAATCTTCCATGTTCTTCACAGACATTTCTCTTCTTCTCAGAAGATCTTCCATGGTCTTCATCTTCTCTTCATGCAACTTACATGACCTGTGATGAACACAGACACGTGATCAGAAAAACATTAGAAACAATACAGTACTGATGTCGGTTTGACTCACTTCTCAAAGGCTTCTGTTCTTTGTTTAAGTTCCATCTCTCTGTTACGCACAGATTCAATGTCCTTCAGTAACATCTGTCTCTGTGTGTAAACTTCTCTCTCCTCCATCTGGATTCAATGTTTGAGTGTTAGTTTAAAAGCTGAAGTTAACAGTCAAATGATCTTTAAGATGATGTTTTACCTCCTGATGTTTCTGTAATCTCTCGATGGCGTTTTTCTCACGACTCATCAGAGCTTCAGACTTCAGCTCATATGTTCTCTCCATGTCTCGTCTCAATTCAAGGAGTTCTCTGCGAGATTTCTCTTGTTCGTCTCTTTTAACCTTCATGATCTCCACATCCATGAAGTGCTGAAGCTGTGTGTAGAAAATAAAACATAAGGATGAGTTCTCATACTGAATCACAGCGAATATATTTACATAACAGCCCTTGTAGAAGCAATGCTATTACATCACACAATGACAGTTTTGAGAACTGCTGTCACGTTTCTCTATACTTAAGTGACTTTAGCAAAATTTGTATACCATGAATGCAACAGTAGTATGTGCGAGCCAACTCTGGATCCCTTATTATTGCTCTGGAACAACATTTATTCATTGACAACAAAAATCAAGTTTATAAATTATTACAAAACCTTTGCTAATACCCTGTGTACCTAGACAAATTCACACATGTTTTCAAACTCTTTTCAAAACTGTTAAACTTGAGTTAAACAAATCAACATACTGCAAAAAACTCAATAAGACAGTTACATTCAATTATATTTTACATATATGTGTTACCTATTTCAAATGTAAAAATGCACAGATGACTTCAATTCTAAGGTTCCTATTTATCACTTGCAGTATGTGAAAGAGACGGGTAGAAATGATTGAAAAATCTCCATAACTCCATAATTTTCCATAACAAACATTACAGAACCTTCCAAACCCTAGACAGTTTCCTTCATGAACAGCGGAGAATATTGTTTAAAATGACCTGTAGAATCTGTTTTTATCTTATGGTTTGCTGGTGTATTGGAAGAATGAGCTGATTTGAGACAAACATTTGTAAGTTTTAGTGCATTTTAATAGTAAATGAACTCTTGTTTTGTCAGGTGAAGAGTTTTGCGAAAGTCACCAAAGTATGTAGAAATGTGTCCTAGTGGTTTTTAAAAAAGTGTAGTGTACAAATGATACATTATATTGTACTGTATAGTTTAAAACTTTTATCAATTACAATGTGTGCACTCACAAGTAAACCCATACACGTAACACTTTACTGAAGTATGACTGTCAGGTGCGATGGAAACAGACCTTAGTATTGAGTTCCACCTGAGATTGTGCTTCTATCTCTCTTCTATATTCTGTGAGTTTGGCCTCCACAGACGTCCAGCGGTCTTCTCGGTTTCTCAGTACTGTGTACTCCTGCTCGATCATCTGCATCTTCTCCACTTAATGACAGACACAACAACAAAATACTCAACTCAAATGTTTCATCAAAGAAAAGATGAGGAGAACGTTTACAGATGTTTCATACTGAGAGATTCTCTGTGAGCATCTTCAGTGCAGGTTTGAGTGACAGCATCACAGTTTACTGGATGAAGATGATGATCCATGAGTTCTGTAAATAAACTCATCAAGAATCCTGAAAAGAACAAACACACACGCACACACACGCACACGCACACACACGCACGCGCACACACACGTCAGATGAGTGATTGTCATTTTTACTTGAAGATGAATTATGATTACATCATACCTGTCCGTCCTTTCTGAGTATTTGACATCTGGTCAGAGAAAGAAAGCACATTTATTATAAACGTAAAGTCAGGTTTACATTCATCCTCTCATTTATTTACAGATATATGTTCATTACCACAGCTTGATATAAAGGCATGTGAGGACTGATCTTCATAAGCTGAAGAAGATCTCTGCTGGACAACACCTACAAAACACACACGTACACAGATGAAAACTCGTACTCACA
>CM065658.1:1635177-1637677 GCA_033220385.1 Triplophysa yarkandensis | reverse complement strand
TGATGATGATGATGATGGTGGTGATGATGATGGTGATGATGATGGTGATGATGATGATGATGATGATGGTGATGATGGTGATGATGATGATGATGGTGATGATGATGATGATGATGATGGTGGTGATGATGATGATGGTGATGATGATGATGATGATGATGATGGTGATGATGGTGATGGTGATGATGATGATGATGATGATGATGGTGGTGATGATGATGATGATGGTGGTGATGATGATGGTGATGATGATGATGATGATGATGATGATGGTGATGATGGTGATGATGATGGTGATGATGATGATGATGATGATGATGATGATGATGGTGATGATGATGATGGTGATGATGATGATGATGATGATGGTGGTGATGATGATGATGGTGATGATGATGATGATGGTGATGATGATGGTGATGATGATGATGATGATGGTGATGATGATGGCGATGATGATGGTGATGATGATGGTGATGATGATGGTGATGATGATGATGGTGATGATGATGGCGATGATGATGGTGATGATGATGGCGATGATGGTGATGATGATGATGATGATGATGGTGATGGTGATGATGATGATGGTGATGATGATGATGATGGTGATGATGATGATGGTGGTGATGGTGATGATGATGATGGCGATGATGACGATGATGATGATGGCGATGATGATGGTGATGGTGGTGATGATGATGGTGGTGATGATTGTGATGTTGATGATGATGATGGTGATGATGATGGACATGGTGATGATGGACATGGTGATGATGATGATGGTATAATAAACAATGTGATGATGGTGATGATGTAATAATACAATGTGATGATGGTGATGATGATGGTGATGATGATGGACATGGTGATGATGGTATAATAAACAATGTGATGATGATGATGATGTAATAATACAATGTGATGATGATGATGGACATGGTGATGATGGTATAATAAACAATGTGATGATGGTGATGATGT
Source organism: Triplophysa yarkandensis (assembly GCA_033220385.1). Lineage (NCBI taxonomy): Eukaryota > Metazoa > Chordata > Actinopteri > Cypriniformes > Nemacheilidae > Triplophysa > Triplophysa yarkandensis. The sequence goes on along the minus strand of CM065658.1, from coordinate 1,636,693 downwards.
AATAATACAATGTGATGATGGAAATAATGATGATGATGATGATTATCTCGTGACAGGATGATCACAGACATCTGAATCAGTTCATCGCTCATGCTGCTCTGGATCTGGTGGATGAGAACATGTGGTCATCTAACAACATGTATCTGAAGACTGTGGACAAGTTTAATGAATGGTTTGTGTCTGCCTTCGTCACTGCTGGTCATATCCTTAACACCATCTGTCATTTAACTTTGATATACACATGAGAACGATTTATAAAAAACTCAACTGTCTGGACAGAAAATGTTCTTAACTTTTCCTGCATACATATGAGATTAATAATGCTTCATGATGTTCGTCAAGAGGACGGAATCAAGAACTTCTTTAGTGATGTCTATGAACTCTACATCAAGGTAGACAGTGTTTATTTCCTGTTATCCTGCACGCATGTAACATTGTATTTGTTTAAAACATCATCTTTATCTCTTTACTCAGTTTGCCATGAATCCCTTCTATGAAGTCAACGCACCGATCCGCTCCACAGCATTTGAAAGGAAAGTCCAGTTTCTTGGAAAGAAACATTTGCTTGGTTAATTCTATTTGGATTATGAGGATTTGTACATTTGTCTTCTTACTTAATTATATAAAGGTGTTGATTATAACATGTTTAAGCATCGCCTCATTTCAAATACATCTCAAAGTCTTTACACCGTGTTGTTGTCGAGGAATCTTTACATTTTCAATATCAGCTGATGTTGTAGGTCTACATAAAGATAAAAGCTGTAAGTGTCATTGTGTGTTTGTTGCAAAGGCAGTTTTATAAAATCACCACAAAGACTGCTGAGTAGAACACTGAACCCAATAAATCAATCTTTCCAATTCCAATGTGACAAACAAACTGGGAAGGATAAAGATAAAGCTTTTTTTACATAAAACTGCATCAAACGCGCTGTTTATATAAGTTGAATACTGTAGTGTACACATTCAGAACTGTGTCGGAAGAATCTGCCAAAATGTTAAATGAAAGCCAAAGCAGAACCAGTTACTACATTCCACGGACATGATGATAAAAGGTTCAAATGTATTTTGACATAATATGCAGTGATGGAAATGTACACAAAACAAGAATCTGGACGTCAGGTTGATCCACACAGCACACTATAATGTGCTCAAATAAAAACATGAAATAAACACATCTTTCCTAAGCATTTTCCCAAATTTCTGCTTTAATTTCAACAATCTACAAGTTAAAGATTTACCTCTTTCTTTTAAAGTATGTGCTTAAACTCCTTTTATTTTTAGTAGAAGTATGTATATTTGGCACTCTCTACACAATCATGATAATGTTAAAATATTGGACATCAGTCACAGTGTATGAACATTTGTTTCTCATTAGTTAATAATAGTTATAGAAGGAATCACGTAAAACAGAGCAAAATATTTTCTTAATCACAATGGTGATCTAGTTTTCCAGAAAACACTTTGAAACACCCTCCAAATAAACTTGTGCAAAATATTTAATAAGACTTGTGTTTAG